>JAPYZB010003307.1:0-10557 GCA_030522745.1 Eupelmus kiefferi | reverse complement strand
AAGCGAATCTTCTCAACAACACACCCACAATCCGCTTCACAATAGCCTTCAAAACCCGTTCCCCGTTATCATAGAGCAGCATCTCTGCCAGGCAGGACGTCCCAACCCATAAGACTTCCAGGCCTCAAAATTCCAAGAGGACTCCGAAATCCACCCGCTGAGCGCGACGACGACAGACTCCCGCTGGCTCCTCGAGAGCAAAAAGATAAGGACGCGCGCGGTGCGCACGCACAGGGATCTGAATTCGCGTAATTGTGATTAATGGGCCGGCTAATGCGACCCAGCCCTCCGGACGCGCGCGCTGCGGGATGACGTCAGGCAGATTTAGGAGAGTGCAGTGCTCTGTGCAGCGCTTGGGAATTTTTGATACGAGTATTGTGGCTGCAATGTAATAAAGACGGTTTTAATGTCGCCGGGATGATGTCACGGTGACAACGCTGACCGGTTTAATTGGTTTGGATCATGACGAAGTGTTGGGCTTTGGGTTCAGCGAGGTTTGTTAGTTGATTAATGGCCGCTTCAATTGCAATTTATGACAGGTTTGTCGGAATTGAATTTATAAATGCGTGGGTCTTGAATGCATCCTAATTGTGGCCGCTGTATTTATTCTTAATTCTGTAAATTCATTCAGAGTTGACAATTAACTATAAACTTGTCGGATGAACCTTGATAGTAAAACTTTATGTTCATTCAACGAATACAGGAATGTTATTCCAAGACTATTTCTGAAACCAAAGAATCCGTTGGTTACTTAACGCTTTTAAAAGTGCGCAAATCGATGTTAGATTCAGTATCACAAAAATCAAATACAAAACGGTTCATTACACACCTCATATCAAGGCAGCACTTTTCATCACGAATAAAAATCAAATTTAACATATTCCATGTAAAAAGCATATTCATATATAGCCACAATCCAGCAAGGTGCGAAAAGCCATCTTCTGGTAACGTAATAAAAAAAAACCTTCGGGAAAAGGTGCGAAGCTCAAACACACAAGTGTACTCTTCCATCCCGAGCGCCTCTGGCACTCTTGACTGAATCCATAAAATTACCCGTCGTTCGATCTTTCATCACGCGCTCTCTCGCCTCCGCGCATTAACATCGACCGCTCTCCAGCATTGTGTAAAAACCGCTACTCGTACGTTCGTACAAAATTTGCCTCTTGAATTATGCATATAAAAACATAACACGTACGAGCCTAGCGCGCGCGCCGTTTACATGGAAATAACGAAAGGAGAGCAAATTCGCAGCAGGTGAATTAGAATTCACAGGCATAAACTTGCCAGCTTGCGCTTCTATAGAGGGCTTTGACGTAGTCGCGCGCATCCGATCGATCGAGCGAAATTTATCGTCCTTGGATGCACGCGGAGGAGAGCGAGCTGGTAGCACTGTGGCGCAACCAGAGCTGGATCTCACGCTTGAGGTGCCAAACATGGCGAATTCAAGAAACGCCGCTAGGTTAAAGTCGATCGCGGCTGATCGACTGGAGGAGCGTGCGGTTGGTTAGCGGTGCTAACTAGAGGAGCAGAAGAAGGCTTTTGGAATGGGCTGTGAGAGAAGCGGGCCTAATTGACGCTGATGTGTCGCGAGGGCGTGTTACGAAATTCGGTGTTGAGTCGCTGGTGGTAGGCGTCGGTTGGGCTGCTGATCCCTTGGTTTGATTTTGCCTTTTGGGATGTGTTGATATTGTTTGGTTGGTGGGTTTGGAGTCGAGTGGTTAGGTACTTTTCATTTTGAAATGTAAGCAACTTTTAGATTTGAAATTTGATACACGAATAATGTATGTTTATTATTATTGGTTTATGTTAGAATATTATCAGACATATAAAATCAATGGAATGACGTATTTGAGACAGTGCGCTTCCTCTTGAAAGCTATTTCTTACTCTACGGTTGTTGGAACTAATTTCTGTTAGGAGTTTTATTGGTAATAGCTGTAATAACTTTGAAAACGAAAAGAATCTTTTAAGTAATGTTTATTAATTATCGGTCATTTTAGAATTTGATGACTCGTCTGCTAACTAAAAAGGTGTCTCTACAGCATGTATATGCTAATTTTATTGTGTAGATTTCACATGTATTACAACCAATTAAACACCATCAAACTGTTCTAATATTTTAGAACTTTTTCCTCCAAAGCATAAATCTTCGAGTTCTCAAATAATACTTTAAAAAATATTCGCTAAACAATTAATAATTAAACAAACTTTAATTCTTCAAAAACTAAATCCCAATTTCCACAAGACTTTTGCAAAAAAACGTTTCGCTATCACAGCAAAAAAAAAACTACTCTCCCAAGGAAACAAAGATTCCTCCCAGCTTGCATAACTCCGGCATCACTCCCGGCAGCGAGACGCACACGTGAGTCATAAAGCGCACACGTGCGCAGAGATTCGCCGCTTGTAATCGGCTCTTAATCGACAAACCGCTCGCTTCGACCTCCGACCCGAGGAAAGTTTGAGGCGCGCGCGTGCCTTCGACTCCCGCTCGAGAGTAAAAGTGGAACTTCCAGTATGTGTGTCTGTGTGTGTGTGTGTGTGTGTGTATGTGTGTGCTGACGAAAGAGGAGGAGGACAGGGTCGAGCGAGACGAGCGAAGCCGCCTACTCCGCGGGGTACCCGAGACTGCTTATATTGGGTTAGAATTGGCCGCAGGAAGATCGCTGATGGCTTTGCGAAAGTTCGAGTGGAAGGGGTCACGGCGAAATTCGTACGCGTGCGGCTGCTCGTTGTGGGAGATTCGATAGAGAATGGGAATGATTGTCGTAAGAGAATTGTGTAAGCTGGGTTTTGTGTGATTTTGAATTTTGTATTGCGGGTTTTAGTGGATGAATGAATGGTTGTATTTGTGTTTTGTTGTTCAGGTTGGGAATGAGAAATTTGATTGGCGTTTAAAATTATGTTAAATGATTAAGTCATTTTATTTATGACAATTTTTTATTTAAATTTTTTTCTTTAAGATGATGGGGTTAATAGTCTTCATGCCATTAATTTGATTATTTGTTAGGCATGAAAAATTGTCAATTCATCTCAATAGCTAATCTTATGAGATATGTTTCTACTTAATGTAATCCGTTCTTGACTCAATCAATTTTTTTTAAGTAGAATTTAGAAATTTACATTTAGGAAGCATTTGATAACAGCTTTTACGTTTTGACAAAAAATAATTTATTTATACCTTTGAAATTTATTGACTAAATCCTAATATCTTAATCCTATGATATCATTATTTCACCATCAATTTAAAAGACTTCTGTAATTTTAATAAATTCTAATCTACACACCGTGACTTTATAATGTGTAAAACATTTACACATCTGCACACGTACTAAAAAAATTTAATTAAACAAAAACAGTCACACTAAACAACACCTAATTCACTCCAATAACCAACACTAAAACAACCGTTCCACATCAACCCAACCACTTACTTCTTCCACCGTCGCATAAAGTTTAACCGAGCGCAAAGTGTCGGCTAATCCCAGCATCACCGCCTCGGAATCGCCAAACGGAATCTTTTTTTCGCGCTGTCCACTCGACCGCCTGTATCGCTTCTTCATTTCTCCCAGCGACGTGGGCGAGCCTTTTCTCAAGCCTCTCGCGCTAAATCCATACTGCCCACTCTCCGTATGTACGGGCAAGAAGATGCGCTTTGCCGGCTGATTGTTTCCGTGACATTGACATCGCGGCGATGCGTCGACGCTGAAGGTAACAGAAAGGCAATAGTCGCGGTTACTTTTTGCCTTGTCACTCGATTTTTTCCTCTCTTCGTTAGGATCGTAATTGCGAGAGGGGCTTGCTCATTCGAGTGTTGATGCTTGAATGCTTTGCTCGGCTTGGAATTCACCTTTTTTTTTATTTTCAATTATTGTGGTCGTGAAGAGGTCGGTATTACGGCAGAAGTGGAATTCTGGTGTCTTTTTAGCGAAAAGGTGTATTTACTGGGAGACCTATTTTCGCGCTCATTATTCGCACAACAAATTCCGTAAAACTACTTCTAATCAACGTCCGTAAAACCTTAATCACTCACAATCTGTTATCCAGTCCCGGCCGCAAAGCGATAAAAATAGCCACTTATCCCTCCACATCCAGCTCGGCAAAAGCCTCCTGCGCGTGCGCATACCTCGCTGAATCCGCAACTAATAAATAGGAAAAAATAAAACGCACAGAGCAAGAATCCAGTCCTGCGAAAGCACACCGCGCCGCCACCTCGTTACACCGACTCTCTCTCTCTCTCCCCTGGCTTTATAAACGCGCGTTTCCAGTGTAGATTCCACGACCATTACGAGCTTATCTCCTTGCTCGCTTATACGCTAATTTAATCAAACTGACCAGCGCGCGTGTACACATGGATTTCTCTCCGTGCGCATAATCATCTCAGGGTTAGCGGCGAGCGAGCGCTAGAGCATGCTAATTCCGCAAGATCGAACGTGCGAAAATGTCATCCGGTTGCGCAAGCGCAGAGAGCGGGAGCCAGATTTTTTGCGGATTTCTATATACAGTGCCGGAATGGGCGCGATTCGTGCCTTGGGTAATGCCGCGGGGGGATTAGGTTCTGTGCGTGCCGAAGGCAAACGAGCGGATATTAATAATTTTTAGAGTGTATAGGCACTCGTTGATATGATTAATTTTTTTCGAGGTGGAAAAAAGTTGAGAGCTCTGGGTAATTGAGCATTAGATTGGACGGCTGAGAATGGGAACCGTGGCTTTTTATTCACGGGGCGTTTAAATTTGCTTATAAGTTTGCGTGTAGTCGTGTCGGCTTAATTTAACTTTGATACAAAATCTGAAAACTAGTTTTTCGTAAAATGTTTATCAGTGTAGCAAATCAGTTTATTAAAATTATTAATTGAAGCATGCCGGCTTCGAAGGTAATGCGAACGTAATTTCCCCTTACAGTTACATCAAACGAGACAAAAAAGCAATTATAACGTGAACGTTCAAGAAATTAATTGAGCGTGAAAATATTCACGAGTCACATACTGTCATTAACCAACATTAGCATTTCAAACCAACCTCTCCTCCACCTCCCACCTAACCTCCTTGCTCCATAAAAACAATCGAACCCCTTAAAACCACTCATCTCCATCCCAGCAACAATGCAAAGTCCTACTTCACGCTTTTCATCCTTTAACCCACCAACTACCATCCCACAGTAAGACGCTCACATAAAAAAGAATAAATCACTTCGCGCGCGTGTGCCAGCTCACTTCTCGCTCCGCGCAGTCTCGAAAAAGGAAGCGGAGGATTTGTCACTTGGAGCGGCAGTTTCGTTTAACTGATCTCATCCGTCTTGTCGCGCGCTGGACTACTTCTTCATTGTGGCCGGAGCGAAACGAGCTCGCCACCCCCTCGAGATATCGTCGCCGAAAGGCTCGCTGGAAGCAAACGCAACGAGAGAAAGAGAGACTTATTGCCGGAGGTGAGATCCGATCGCCGGGAGGGCTATTGGACGCTTTTCGCCGAGATTCAAAGGGCACCGAGAACGCGTGTCTTTTTTTGCGGGCTGTTTGCCGCGGGGAGCGGGTACGATGCGAGGTTGGATTTTGAGTTTGGCGAAGTAGCTGCGCCGTATTTGGTATCGAGGGGGGAGTGCAGGGGAATTTTCTGATTAAAATTACTTTGGGACTCGCGGTATTTGTTTTATGGAGCTTGAGATTGTTTTTTGAAGATTGGGCTGGAGGAATTTGTTGGTTAAGGCGAAGCTTTGTTGAATTTTTTTCTTATTCAACATCCAGCAATTTCGTTTTAAATTACGTAAGAGGCGTGAAAGTCATTTCGACTTTCGATCATAACTTACGCCTTACTTCATTAGCTAATAAGAAATCAACCTTCGCGCTTATTACACCACAGTGTCACCCCACATTCATCTCAAACCCAACTCAAGTCCCAAACCTGCAATGAAACCAAGCCTCGCATACACTCATAGTCTTAGATAATAGACTACAAAGCGTTAGAAAGCACACACAATGCGCTCGTCTGAAAATTTCGTGCACATACACCCAATCAAAGCTCTCGCTCTCTTTCGAATCCCCCAGAGAGCTGCGGACGATCTAAATCACGCGCGCGCGAAAGCATGTGTTTAAAGGTCGATTAACATGACCGCGCGCCGTCTCGCATACTGAATCTGTATGTGTGCGCGCATGCAGTCGCTTCGCCCGCTCGTCGGGCGTAATAACAACGTGGCGAGTACGCGCGAGCTCGACTTATAAGGGAGAAGAAAGAGGAGAGAGAGAAAGGAAGGAATGAAGTGGAGGAGGCAGATTTTGGAGTAAAGATAGGGTGGGATTGGAATTGGAGGTTTTGAGGGGTTTGGTATATCTTTGGATTCGGGTAGAAAGCGGTAGTTTTTTCTTAATTGGAATGTGTTTGATTACGAAATAACAGTCTATGTATAGATACGATAATTTTATAGGAAAATTATTTTATTTTTACTGACAAGTTATTTTTTTTTATGTTTTATACTTGTACTGAATAGTTTTTCAAGAGTGTCGGTCTATAAACTACCTCTGTAAATTATGCTTGTACGCATGGAAATAATTACCGTAAAGTATTTAGGACGAAATCATGTGTAACGTTTGTAATAATCTAATCTAATTAATATTTATAAATTTTACATAATCTACTCACACTTGAAAACTTCTCGCAATCTCCGGTACGTTCTGGTCAGCCTAATAATTAAAACCATTACTCACCGCAAACCACACATTAATTTTTCGTAAAATATAAACGACCGACCCGTAAACTCTTGCATAACCCACCACCAATCCTATACACCCAAGACAAAAAAAAATTCAAAATCATCGAATCTTTATAGCGAAACTCTATCCTCCAATGCACTTTCTTGCGATTTTTACGAGGCGAATGACGAACGCAAGCGGTTGGCGTGTGTGAAACCACTTGAGCCGAGGTTCCGCCGCGCTTGGTTGGCAGCACGAAGCAGGATGTGCGCGGGTGTAGTTTCGCATGCTCCTCCTGCAGCGCTCGCACTTCTCCAGATTACTCTTTTAAATTGGCCCGATGCTCGACGAATCGGTCAAAGACACTGGACTTTACGACCTCGTCGAATTAGATTAAGAGATTCCGTCGATGATTATTGTGCCTCTCCGCTGCGGAGTTGAATTGCTTAAGATTTGTTTTTTTTTGTGATGAGACTGAGGTTGATGGTTTGTGGTTAATGATTTGTTGTCTTTTTCCAGGATTTGTATCGTGCTCACCGAGTCCCTGCAAAAATGGAGGAATTTGCGTGTCATCGCCGCATCGAGGGGAATCACATTGCAAGTAAGTGATGCCTTAAAATTTAAGGAAGCATAATTACAATATTATTTATTATTAGCATTATCTATAAATTATACCTAAGCACTTTTTAAAAAAACTCTTAATAAAATTATAAATTTCATATTAACGATGCCAACCCAATATCAAACTAAAATCTCAACCTGCTTCCGTAAAAAAGGCTTTCGCGGAAGCAGCAGCCCGCGGCGTTAAAATACCAATAACGCGAAACTCTCAGGGCCACCCCCGCTCTTTGACATTCTCCGACCGCACGTAAAAACCCATCGGCACGCGCAGTAAACCAACACCAGCCATTCGAAAAAAACAATTCAATAAAAAACCAATACCCCCAACCTCCTCGCGCCGCGGAATAGGCGAAAAAAGGGCGTCCCGTGAGCGCAGAAATGCCGAGAACTGCGGGATGCGCAGCCTCCCACGCGCGATAGCCGAACAACAGAGAGATCCCAGTCTACCTCTCTCTCTCTCTCTCAAGTGCTAGTCTCAAGAGCGCGCGAGAGAAAAGCATCGATCCCAAAACGCCGAGGGCGTCGCGAAGCCCTTTCAACCTCCTCTCGCTCCGTTAATGGCATCTCCCCGTGCGCGCGATATCGTGGAAAATCGGCTGTGCGTGAGGATTTTTCAACGAGCGCTCGCAATTGGCCTGCCCAGAGGGCCATATACTCGGCGTCGATCGTCGTGGTACAGTTCGGAAGTCGCGGGCGCACGACTGGAATGCACAATGCGCTACTGTGCGCGTGAGATAATTGGAAAATCGGCGGGAGTCTTGGATTTTTCGCGTTTTGTACGATGTTTCTCGGGTTATGCGCCTGGCGCGGGTGTAATTGCGACGATGAGGGCGCTGCAGGCGCTTTTTGGGGTAATCACGGCGGGCTGCGTTATTGCACGTACGTGGAAGAGCGGGAAAGTATATACGGCTATGATGATGCACTGCGCGCGGTGCGGTTGTTTATATGTGATTTTTTATAAATTATTTAGCAGGAATTGGGTTTTTTCTTTCTTTTTGAGGTTCTGGAAAGAAATGAAAGGTATAATTTAATTCAGGTGTTTTAGAATGATTACGCGGATTTCTTGTAATGATTCGAGAAACAAAGTTTCAAGGCATTGATTTTTTTCATAATAACAATACAAGTACAAATGCAATAAATGCAATCAATTAATTAAAACTAAAAAGCCTAATTTTTCAACCATCTCTCATTCTCTCAAACTCAATAAACAAACCAACAAATACCCCATCCCGTTATCTCGCCATTTTTACAAAGCCTGATAAATTCGTACGCGGAAACATTGCCTAGAGCTCGCCCCTAAGAATATTAACGACCCCTCGGCCTCGCTTACTCACACACACATATAGACAATGGAATGTCGCCGTCATTCCGTTACGTTATGATCTCGCCTGCTGCTCCACTATCCCCTTGTTTTTTCCGTCGCGACGTAAAAAATCTTAGGGTTAAAAATCAACGATGACTATTCGATCACAGTCAAATCACGAGCGTCACTCAGCGACGCGGATATGCATAGCGTGGGATACGTAGAGCGGCCGAACGGAACCTCCGAGTCGGTTAATGGTCCGGCGAGTCTAGAGCCGGCAATATTATCCGCGCTCGTGATCCGGCAACGCATTTAAATTGCCTTTATCTGAGCGAGCGAGCGAGTGGGAGCACGTGGCACTTTACAGTGTGTGCGGATAATGCGGTTTTCGCGGAGGGATCGAGAGCGCTGAGCGGTTCGGTTCTTTGATGAGGGTGTAATCAAGAAATTGGGTGATGATTTTTCGTTATTTCGTTTTTTCTGCTTTGGTTTTTATTGGATTAATAGGTATAGTTTTTGACGGTGGGTTTATATTTACAGTTGGATTATGAGACGGCAGTTTCAAAGTTTAATTTGCACGATAGAAATCAAAATGAAATTTTAATCGCTGCCGGGAGCCCACTATTCTCCGGCTAATGATACATGAAAACTAGTACAATCAGCGGATCGATCTCCAACAATTTCCATCTCCTTTAACAGCCGCGTTGAGCCGGCAACCACATACAAAGCAATCGACTAGACCACTATAAAACCGCTCGCCTCCTCCGTATATAACTAGCTCTAAACCAAGGCTCGCGGCTCTAATATCATGAAAATTCATTCGGCTAATAATGACAATGCCCTTCTGCATTCTCTCTCTCCCGACTGTTATGCATCTCGTGTCGTGCACTCGTAAAGTCCGTTATTACGTGACGCGGTCATCGTCGCAGTCGTCGTACGCCGTTATAATGCATTGCGTCCGCGCGAAATCAAGCCCCGGGCGATTCCTCGTCGCGAGATGCTAGCCCTAGCTCTGAAACAATGAGCGCGATGGTCACGACGCGTATATAGAGTGTCGCTGTAGTCAGGGCTTCGTCATCGTGGATATGCTTTTTGCGTTTGTTTTGTGGGGTTGGAATTTCTTTTTGCTGCTGTGGGCTGATGTTAATTGCGCGGGAGGGTTTCGCAATGTTGGCGTTTGCGTTTGTTATTTGAGAGTGAGATGGAGAGCTTGCGAGCTGGGGGAATCTGTCGCGCTCTATTTGCTGAGTTATGTTGGTCGGTGGATGGATTATCTTCGCTAATTGATTCTTGGGAGTGACGTCGGTGTAGTCAGTGCGCTTGTTATAGTCAAATAATTATTGAATAAGCAATAAGGTTAATTATGTTACTTCGAATTGTTTAAATTCAGCAATTCATTGACGTTATTTTCTTCTAATCTAAATAATTTATTTTGAACAAAAATACTGTCTAAAACCTGTTCCTAGAAATTCAAATTCCTTCTTAAAGCTGTAGTACCACGAACAAAAGACACCAAATCCAAATCTCGCTTCTTCATTCTCCGCTCGCAGAGGATTGGCCGGTCTTAATCTAGCCTAGCCAGAACAAATTATAACCCGCACCCGAGGCGCTAAAGGTAACAGCGAAACACATATACGTACAGAGAGAAAGACAGTGAAACAGCCGGAGAGACAAAGGCGCGAAACAGCCTTTTCTCCGTAATAGATTCGAGTGTATGCGCACCGACTAATTACGAGCCGGCACGAGCGCGCGCTTCTCTCTCTCTCAACACTTTCAATCTCGCTCGGGTCCGAGAGAGCTCGCTCACGTTCCTACGCCTCGGCAGAATGCAGGTCTCTGTGTATTACGTACGCTGCGCCGCGTAAACTAGTTTTCGCGCGCATCTTTTCTCGCCCGCCGTTGAATTAGCGTCATTCTCCGTGAATTACGCAATAACACTTTCGTCTGAGTGCGT
>JAPYZB010003306.1:0-11420 GCA_030522745.1 Eupelmus kiefferi | reverse complement strand
CACGCTCCAACCCACCCCTCCCCAAATTAACAGTTGTCATCAAAAAAACACCCAACCTCACCCAACCTCTCCTCTCTTCCCCTAAAAAAAAACCTCTAAATTCCATCTCACCTCGAGCGTGAAACTCTCATTCGCTCGAGAGGCGCAAAGCCTCCTCTCGAATCAGCCGCGGCCGCCTCCGTATATCCACGTATTAAACAAGACTTAATGCACTCAAAGGCAGGCGAATCGTCCGGGCGGAAACTCACTCTCGGATTTTATTTTCGTATGTGCTTCTGCAGCGAGCGCGCGCTTGAAATAGGCTCGGCTTTTTACTCTCTCCCAGCCGGAGGTGCGCCCGGCAGCAGCACATGTGTGCAGAGCTCTCGTTAATCCGAGAGATTACGATGAAAATTATCCCAGCGCGACACTTTTGACTCGTCTGCTGCTGTATATATATGCGCGTCTGTCTTTAAAGTCCTTATGATTTACCAGTTTTAGTCCGTGCGCCCCCGCGCAAGAGA
Source organism: Eupelmus kiefferi (assembly GCA_030522745.1). Classification (NCBI taxonomy): domain Eukaryota; kingdom Metazoa; phylum Arthropoda; class Insecta; order Hymenoptera; family Eupelmidae; genus Eupelmus; species Eupelmus kiefferi. The sequence continues at coordinate 10,917 of JAPYZB010003306.1, read as the reverse complement.
ACGTTTAATTTATTAACTCTGCCGAAGCTTTGAGAGCACTTCTTTACTCCTCCGCGATTTTGCGTGCGTATATATGTGGGGACGACTTGGTGAGATGGAGTTTTTTTATTGGGGTTCTTGCTGCTTGCTTTTTCGAGATGTCTCGGGCAGGTGAGGTGATACTTGAGATTTCAGGCATTGACTTTTATTGCGCATACTGTGTTTTAAAATCGTTGTTTGATATTTATAAGTAGATAAACGCTCGTGCGAACTGTTTTTTTAAAAATCGTATGACTTTACATTTTTACTAGCGTACTTTCTAAGCGATTATTAAATTATTATTTATTAGTCGTAAAACATAAAACTTGAAAAAAACCAAGCGATTATTAAATTATTATTTATTAGTCGTAAAACATAAAACTTGAAAAAAACCACAATTTTTTAATAACTAAATAATTACCACCCGTTACATTCTTACCATACACGCTAGTCGCGCCACTCATACCAATCCATGTCACGGTACATCATTGAAAACAATCAATTAAGCCGTCAGCGCATAAAGACTCGGCAACAAAACAACCATAGTAATCACACGCCTCCTTCTGCCAAGCTTTATTACTGACATAATCGACTCCGGCAATTACCCAACAATCGTCTCCTCCGCAGCCAATTAACACCTGAACAATTGCACTATAACCTGCAAAGCCATACCAGTACTCCAAGCCAGTAGCTCCCGCACAATGAGCCATTAAGACGCCGCGCGCGCGCAAGTTAACTTCTCACGCGCGGAAAACGGCAAATACACACACGTTCGCTTCTTTCTCTATATCATTGCCGTACGGTCAGTCGACCGGAAGCTCGCCTTCTCCACCTCCTTTTTTCTCCTTCATAATACCCCTTTTTCGAAGCGATTACGCAAAAGATCCACCATTCCGGCTTTTATTCGCCGTACTCTCGTTTTTTTTTTTATATCGATGCACTTGCGTGCAGGCGCGCGTATCCGACAGCTGGCCCCTTTGTCATAACGCGGCATCCGCATGATTGTTCTTTCTGCGCGCGAGCCGGAATAATGCGCTGTTTTCTGTCTGTGTGTGTGCGGCTTGACCGGCGAGTTAGTCGCTCTAATCTCGTATGCGTAAGCCCGTGGGTTTGACTTTTACGGTTTGCATGTGGGTAAGCGATCGAGAGCGGCTTTGCGAAAGTCCGAGCGAGAACTGGAGCTGTCAACGGTAATTGCGCAAAGTGTTTTTACGCACCGGCTCGCTTGCACAGTGTGAAGTCGTAAAATTCAAATTAAAAATTAATCGATCGGGCTTTGAGAGAAAAAAGAGGATTTTTAGTGAAAGTGGAGATAAATTCAAACCTGATTTTATTATTTGCAATGAGAACTTATATAAAAACTATAAACTCACTTGGCTAATAAATTCGATACCTTCCGGTCACCTTCCTGTTTTCCTTATCAAACTCAAAAAATCCGCAACCTAAACGCAAACCGAAACTCGCAACCCAAACCAACCCCCAGCACCTCCACATAATCCCACCTCAATTCCCAAAACAAAAGAACTGCAAGCCCGCCGTCCATATCTCACCCATATCCTATATAAATTCTGAAAAACCTCACCGAGCACCAGCTCTCTCCTTTCCCCGAGCCAGACCCCAGACATCATCAGCAAGGCGCAACCACACCCGCTTCATATTCCATCGCTCCCCCCTCCCTTTGAGCCTCGCGCGCGAGCGAGCGAGTCGAGTTTCGCGAGAAAGTCTCTGACGGCTTCATTTACCTAAATGAAGACGCATGGTGCCCGGCCTTTTCGTTATATGTATACGCATAAGCGGGTTTTGTGTGTATGTGGGAAGCGCTAAACGATCCGCGCGCGTGTATATATACAGGGCTGGGAGATTTATTAATTGGACTTTCAGCGGGGGACCGCGAAGGAGGAAGAGAAAAAGGAGAAGGAGAGAGGCGAGAGAGTGTGGGGGAAATTAAGGATGATGAGATCGGCGGGAAAAAGTGTCGTTATTTATATGCAAGAGCTGGCTTTTGGATTTCTGCTTTTTTGGGAGGGTTTGTTCGAGAGTTATGTGTTTTTGGATTGTTTAGAATAATGGAAGTGTTATATTGGGAGTCTTTTTTAGATGAATATTAAGAGATTAAGGATTAAAAATATATCGAATATTATTTGCAATATTAATATTGCTTCAATGCTATCCTAATATTATTTTTAATATTCTATTATAATTGTCTTTAAATAATGTACCAAGCTATATGATTAAAACTACATCAACAGTAAATTTCTAAAATAACAACATAATTTCAAACAATACTGTTATAATTTCAAAAGAAATTAAAAATTACTTTTACGCCCATCAACCGCCGCCATAAATCCAAAGCCACATGCAAAAGAAAGCAGGCCGCAACTACTCATTCCCTCATCAACAAATGACGAAATTACCCCGGCCTCAATATAAATCAAGCCCGTAATGCGAAAAATCCAGAGGCGCGCGCCCGGCAGAAACAGGACACAGGCATCCACTTAGCCAAACATTAATATCCAGCGATGCGCCGAAAAACGCTCCGAAATCGCGAAACAATGGGCCGCTGCACTGCATCCGCCGACCGCGACAAAAGAGAGTAAAAAAAGGGAACGCAGAAGGTGCCGCTGCTCGCTCGGGACAGAGTGGAGACATATAATAATCCTCACGAGACGAGCGCCGCGCGCGAGCCAGGAAAAAGCCGCGCGGCTCGCGGCTGCTAATTAGCAGCGTCATTTTTGCGGCGCGCCTGCTTGAGCTCAGAAAAAAGAAGGGCAGCGTCTCGTCGGTCCTACGCTCGTCAGGCCGTAATTAGATTAAAGTAGTTAATTTCTGCTAGGCCCGATGGAATTTAGACTGCGCGCGCTCCGAAAATGTCTGTCGTGCTTGCCGAGAGAAAAAAAGCTACGCGTGCTCACTTGCATGCGTGTATATATACAGCTGTGAGAGCAGCAGCTTCTGTTTGCGATGCTCGTTTATTGAACTCGTGCATATCCCGCGGGGGAATTTCGAAAAGGGGCAAAAGGAAGAGTTGCTCGGACTGCGCTTAATTTAATTAGAGATTTTTGCCCGATGAAATTTTGAGTTAAGGGGAGGGTTGGTCGAAAAAAATTGCGAGGGACTGGTTTTGTAATTGGGGCAGTCGTTGAGCGCGCGAGAGTGTAGCTTTTGCTTGATTTTTTTCGACAGAGAGAGCTACATGCGCACGCGCCTTTTAATTGAAGAGGTGCCGTGGACGAAGTGCATAAATCCGTTCTACGAAATTGGACGTAAATAAAAAAGGATTAATTCGAGATATTGGCGCGCTCGATCGTTCGATGCAATATTTATGATTCTCAAAACTGTAATTGGAAGAGATCGGACGTAAAAACGAGGGAGTTGGAAGTCGAGTTCTTTAATCTCTAAATAATTGCTTCATTTAAACTTTTAATGAAAGATTTTATTTATCGAAAATCTTTTGGATCTTGCACCTCTGCCTTCCCATCTGGAGAACTACGTCAGCCATTCCTTTTCTTTTTTAAATCAATTAAAAAACAGATAAAATAAGCGTCTAATTGATTTAAATTGAAATTCCAAAAATGCATTTACATTTTGGATCCGACGGGAATTTGAGATAAGAAAATTTAGTAATCTGCTTATTTGGGTCAATGAAAGATTTACTTCGACATCCCTCGTGTTAGTTTTCAGACCTAATGTAAAAGATCTCACAGATAATTAAAATATTCCTACGTACCTTTTTCCTCCACCATAAACCACCGAGGAAAAAACTACATTTCTCCTTACACCGCTTGCCCTCTATATATACACTCAAAGAAGCACCAATAATTATCTCATACCCCAGAACTTCTCAATTCAAGCCCTCCTTATTAATCCAATAATTAGCTCATCCATCGAAAATAAACAGAGCTCACAGCACATAAAACCCCCCGATCTCTCAGGTATATAAAGCACCGGCGGAACCCGTTACGGGAACCTTCCGAAAAAATCTCGCGCCCGAGCCAGCCACTCTTGCGCGCGCGAACATCGCTTTGGAAAAAATTTATAGCGCGAATTTCGGGTTAACGAAAATAAAAGTACGCATATAATATAGCTACACAGGCACAGCGGACGACGGGGCCCAGGCGAAAAAGATTAATGAAGAGGAAGGAGAGGCGCAGGAGGACACAGAGAGAAGAGCCAAGCGCTCGGCCGAAAAAGGAAGACGGCGAAGAAAACAGCGTAGAGCGAAGGAGCGAGAGAGAGAAAAAGGTTCCGGCGCGCGCCCGCGCGCGGGTGCTTTGAAGAATCCTGCCGAAAATAAATGAGGAACATTAAGGGGGTCAATGAATTTTATATTAACACGACGGCTCGCGGTTACGTGAGTCCTCATTTGCATCGCGGGCTCATTAAAAGTGAGCTAAGGGCCCCGAAAGATTTTTCGACTTCTCTCCTGCGCGCAGCCGGTAGCTCTCTCACGCCTCTCTCTCCCTCTTGCTCTCCTCCATTATTTTCCCAAAGAATGTGCGTATAGTCTGCGGAGTCGCCCGAGCTATCCGGCCTTGTAACTTTGACCCCTCCTTATAGCCCTCTAGCTGTGTGTATATATAAAAGGCAAGGCGTGTTTCGCGCCAGGCGTGCGCAATTCCGCACGCGCACGCGCTTACGCAGATGCTGGCCGGCGATAAGGGAAGAAGCCGATATCTCGGCGCGGCGTTGAGGGGAAAAAGGTTTGAGGGGCCCCGTCGACGCGCCAGAATTTGAAAATTTCGAATAATGTATGGGGGGAGGCGGTTGAGAGAGAGGTTTTGTTGTTATTAAATTGACGATCGAGGAAGCTCGGGAGGCTGGCTGAGCGCGCAAGTGCATTGTTCGCGGGGTTCCGCAAAAACGCTGGCAGCTTTTGCGCGGGGATTGTAAATTATGGCCTTGGAGGGTTATTATTTTGAGGCCGGGGGAGAGTTAATGAATTTGTTTTTTGGATTTAATGAAAATGTTCTTTTTGGAGCGCTTTTGGATGCTGGGTGTAAGGCTTTGTTGTAGATAAGTTTTTAATGAACGTTTGTTTTAAAGCTTTTGTAGATTCGTTTTTTCGATATTAATAAAGTTGGTAAACTCGGGCCAGTTCTAATTAACTTTAGAGCTATCTGATTCTTCAAATGCACTCTATTTAGTTTAGATAATCAGATCAATTATTTACAAGTTTAAAACTATCACTAATTTATTTAAAAAAAAATTAAATACCACATCAATTGTAATCGCACCTATAAATCAAACCCTCCAAAACAATAAAAAAAATCCATCCCCTTCACACCGATCAACGAAGCAAATCGTCACCACAAAAGCCATATCCCAAGCCACGACCATTAACCACCTCCACCGCCACCCACTAAATCCACCAAACGCCTCTCGTCCAATCTCCCTCCGAAATCTCCATCCTCCATCCCTTCGAAAACCAAAACTCTCATCCCGCAGCCGCACGAGGCGCGCGTAATATTCCCTCGATTCCTCGAACCGACCGAGTAATGAAGGCCTGCCGCTCGTCGCAAGTATACATAAGAATGCCACCGAACGCAGCCAGCGTTGGGAATGAAAAACGAACTGATATTCTCTCCTTCTCGAGATTCGAGTAGATCCCGGCGCGCTCGCTCATCACTTCATCGCTGCTCTGTCCGGCGCGACGAGCGACTGGAGAAAGATGGATGGAGCTGGCAAAGAAAACAAAAGGCCATACGCGGACAACAAGGGTTTAGGAGGCGAGAGAGAGATGTGGCCATTTGCATAAGGCGTACACAGTCCAGCGCTGTTGCGCGCCTTGTCGGGCGAGCGATGCGGAGTCCATCATTCTGGGGAACTTTTGGCTGGGTTGGCTTGAGTGTGACGCGGGGTATAAGAGAAGGACCGAAATTTATGTATATCGGGACCAGTGGCCAAAGGGCCTTCAGGGAATTAGGGGACACGGCTGCTGGGAGAGTTGGACGGACGCGTCGGGCGCATTTTTCAATCTGTTGTTCATGAGTGGAATTGATGTGGGCTGATTTGCTCGTAAATGGTGACCGCTAAATTTTGATGGGAGTGTACATAATGTTTGCGTGGTTGATTAGAGGTTTTGGACTTGTTTGAATGCATTTCAAGTAAATTTTGTAGAGACGCTGATGATACCTATTCTAGGACAAGTATAAAGCTGGTCTTAGCTAGATAAAACTAGAATAAATGAGCAGATTTTGAAAAACCCCAGCGCAAATAAACAACCATTGAAAAGAACAATTGTATCAATTGCAATACCACCAAAATCGAAATCCTCAAAAATCTCTTAAATCCCATCAAATTCCAAAACCAACAACCTGTAAACTCCCCCATCGAAAGTAAAAGCCCGCTGGCAAGTTAAAATACACAGACCACAACTCCTCTTTCTCCCACTCTCTTTTCCACACACTACATATATGCAGATATTCGCGCATCGCTCAGTCGGTAGCTCCACCCGGCACCGCGATAATAAAAGCTCCAATTAATCGCAATTAATCGCGCCTGTCAGACCCGGCGCGGAATGACGCGCGGCTCGGGAACGTTTGTTTTACGAGGGAACGAGTTTCGGAGCGAGCCGGCCGAGAGAGCGGCAAGAGAAAGAGAGCTGAATATCCGACGACGAGACGATCATCGATCTCCCGAGAGCTGCTGAGAGAGTTAAATGCTCCCTGCCTGTATGTGTGTGAGTCGGATCGGTGCGACGATCTGCTGAGGCTGCCGCTTCAGAGTGCATATATGTATGTGTTACTTTCTGAATTCCTTGGGATGGTGAGGACGAGTTATTATTTTTCGAGTTAATGATTTGGTGAATGAGAGAGCGCGGGTTATTGATACGGTGATTAAGGGCGAGAGGTAATTATTTTAAGGTGTGGAGAGATTTTTGTGGGTTACGGGGGTTTTGATGCGAGATGATATTGTTGGGAGAATTAAGAGGGACTGCGTGGTTGCAGTTTTGATTGTAGTATTGATATGAAGCGGTGTATTTTTTTAATGAGTAGTCTTGGTTACGGCTTTTTTTTCAGGGCTTTATTATTTTTTAAAAAATATATAAAATAAATAAATTTCAATTCATTTATTATCGCCACTTCAGGAGGTAGTTAAAAGCGAGATATAATCTCAGAGCCGTACAGATCTTTAAAATAACTGTGAATTGAAAAATACCGACCCGTGGGTCGTCAGCCAGCAGAAACTTTAAGTCGTTACCAAAGTATCATAAGTAATGCAAACTGGACTTTAAATACCTGAAAAAAAGAAAAATACTTATGCATTTCTCGCAAATACCTCCACATTTGTAAACCCGAACCACGCATAATTTCAACCTGCACATTGTCACCATCCGCTCGTCGAACCCAATTAAAAAAGAAAGAAAAAAATCCACCACGAGCCCCGAAAATTCGCAAACATCCTCGAAAGCCCAAAAAACGAAACAACGCGACCAAAGTCAGAAAAGAAACAAAAGGGTAGGCGCAGCTCCGAGCAAACATTAAATTTGCCTTGTACCGCATCCGCGCACAAAAATAGCTTCATTCTCGTCGACTAAAAAAGATTATCCGAGCGCATCGCTGCGATACCGCTCCTCCGCTCAGCCGCGGCCCAAAAAGGTGCGTTCGCGCAGGGAAAACAAGGCGGGAGAGCCGAACACGACGGCCGCGCGCATATATATACATATATATACACGTGCCCGAGGATTTATATGCGCGCTCGGTAAGAAAAAATCCGCGCCCGGCAACTACGATTTTCGACGCCTTTTTATTAACGCGGCGCCGAGGCGTAAAACTTGGCTCCTCGTAAAGAGACGCGCGCGATGTTTTTCGCCGATAAAAAATTACCCCGCGCCATGAGGCAATGAGTGTTTGTGTGTGAGTGTGTAAAAAACGAAAAAAAGAAAGAGAGGCAGAGAAGCGGGCCTTTATTACTCATTTTGCACGCTCGCGCGAGCGCTGCGGAATATATCCTTTTTGCGCGAACTTGTTAATTGCCTGGTACACAGAGAGAGAGCATAGTGAGAGAGAGAGAAAGAGAGCTTTGGCCGAGTAATATATCGGCGTTGAGTGACAGTCGTGAGCGATGTATTTTTAATTACACGCTCTATGGTCTCGTAGAGTTTGGGCTTTTAGATTTGTTTTAGGAGATATGTAAGTGAGAGGGACAGAGGAAGACGGAGAGGGGAAGATCGATCGGAATGATTAATAATGCGCAGTAAACGGTCTATCGGGATTTCGGGCTACCTGGTGAAAAAATTAAAATTAATGTGAAGCTTAATTTACGTGTTTTAAGAGACACGGTCTAGGGTAACGCTGTCTATTACATTTGAATATTAATTACTAAAAGGTAAAAATAGGTTTGGCGAACCGTTTTTAAATCGCTTTTAGAGCGAAAACCGTTTATTTTTTGTAGGATAACATGGCCAAGGATCGGTTCGTTTAGGACAGCGATGAATTTATCTTTGCTGAAAAAAGTGACAACTTCTGTGATAGGAAAGATTCCTGCGCTAATAAAAACAATTATGCAAAACTTGTAACATAAAATAAACATTTCTGAAATGTGATTCTAAAACTACAAAAAACTTCGTAGTTTCTTGTCTTTACAACGAAACAATATAAATTTTCACGAAGCATTAATTTTTTATTGCCGAGAATAGCAAAACCACTTCATCCAAAAAAATCTCTCAGCCAGCCCAAAAGAAAAAAGGCTCAATAAACTCTTTCAAACTGGTCCTTTATAACTCTGTAAATCAATTTATCTCTTAGTACAGCGTTCCCAACGTATGTATACATGCCATATCTCAAGAAGCCCGCACTTTTCTCGAATTAACATTCATTCACAGGCAGCACGACAGTCAGCTCAGCGATGTAGACTCGTCAGCTGATGTGTAAACACCAGTGGAAATTCGTTCCAAGGTTAAAGCCTCTCTTTCTCGTTCGGCTACCGGCGAAGCAAACACTCAGGAAAAGAGAGAAAAGGTTGGGTCAATAGAAGTGGGTCATCCCTTGAGATGTTTTCGGTGGAGCTCGAAGCTTTGAGCGAGGAGAATAGAATGGGATGATGATAATTTTTTGTCGGGACTGGGTAAATATTTGCGCTAGGGTGGATTTTTATTCGTCGTGGGATTGCGTGGGTGATTTGATTGATGATACGCTTGTTTTATTTTTATGGGATTATGGAGTGATTTGAACTGAAGCGTGCGTTGGGATGGGTATGGTTCCGTTATAGGTTAATTTTAGTATAAATTAGTTTATGCAGTTATTGAAATAATAATGTTAAAAAAATTATTCTAAAATGTTACTTTTTTTCTGTTTCAGGTGAGTTTTCTTTTACGTCGTTGATGTAGTCAGCCCACAAAATTCCGGTATGAATCATAATGTAAGTTAGGAAAATTGAATTTATTGATCACCACGAACAAGAGAAAGTTTAGACTCAAAGACTCTGTGAGGTGTACTATTTTATATTTACAGTCTCTTAATACCACGCATGTTGAGTATGAGAAAAAATCCTTTCCCGTAAATAATAATAACATAAGTTGCTTAAATATATATAAAATTTTTATTGTAATACGTATATTGTTACGTATTAAATATGTAAATCAACATACCCCAGATAATTCATCACTCTTTAATAAACTCACAGCCAGCTCACATCAACTCTGAGCAAACTCAATACACCCATTCATCAAAGCACAATAAAGTAAACTCATCGTTCCTCCTAAACCAACCCACGCATTTTGACCTCCAACTCCACATTCTCTCACCACTTTCGATTCCCGCAACGAAACGCAAAAATCACTCTCCTCTCCGCAGACAAAACAAACAACTCCCAATAAACCAGAACAACCAAAAACTCTAGAGTTCATCCCCTTAAAAAAAAAGCTCGATAAATTCCCAAAGTGCAATCGAATATTCGCCCTGGCCTCATATAATGCGCGCCTTGCTAGCTCCACGCGCGCGGCTTTATTTGCCGATGCGCCGGCGTCTCGTCGAAAAAAGAATTCCAGGCTACTCGAGTACAGCCGACGAGAGGATCCACTCTCTCTCTCCTCTTTCTCTCTTTCTCTCTCTCGCGGCGCCTATTATTTAAAAGGAAAGTAACGGCCAAGTTCTCTGGCAGAGTGGGCCTCACCGCCGAGGGGAGCGCGAGGGCCTGGGCCTGAGCAAATAATACACCGTAAAGGAGTGCCAGAGAGGAGAGCCGCCGGGTATATACCCTCTTAACGCGTCTGCTTGTCTCTCTCTGTGTGTGTGTACGCGCTCCTCTTTTCGAGGCTCGCGCTCCTTTGCGCTGCTTTCAGCTCTCTTTCTAGTGTCTCATCTTCTTCGGCTTTGTGTCTGACTGCGCCTAGCTTTTTGGGATCTTGAGTTTTCTGGAGGATGCTGCTGTCTCTGCAAGCTCGATGTGTGTTTGCTTATTCTCTTTTATCCGTCTCGCTTTTTTGATTACTCATGTGCGGAATCATATGGGAGCGTGGGTATGATTCTAAGCTTTTGTGCGTTTGTAGATGTGCAAGACGTGTCTTTGCTTAGGTATCCAATTGTGTTTCTATAAAATAGATAATTTAATATTGTATTGCTTTTGGCCTTTTTGGTCTGATACATTTACTTTGTGTTTCCACATATGCACTTTTTAGTATTATAATATTTCAGTTATTTATGTATTTATATAAATATACGTTCTTTTTATCGTTTTAATAGAGTAGGTATACAAAATAGACGCACATTCCTTTTTCTTTTTATTTTCTCAACCTAACTTCTAACTTTACAAGCTTCTCTATGCCTAACTTCTAATACTACTCAAAACCCTCACATTTTTCTTATTGTTTCTTCTAATCAGAAAAAGAAAGCCAAAAGCACTGTAATTATCTAGCGAACACGTGTAGCTAGATAAATAATCTTTTTTGCACCTTGTAGC
>JAPYZB010003305.1:0-11176 GCA_030522745.1 Eupelmus kiefferi | reverse complement strand
AATACTAGATTATAATACTAAAACAATTTATAACTCGAGTTTTAAGGCCTATTCAAAGAAACCCTGAGACACGGGTCTCCTTATTTTGGCTAAAGAAGATCCTGAAAAAGTTTCAGCAAGATCCATGACCCGCATCTGAGACACTCTCCTTGTGAGTTAATAATTTTACTTTTTATAAAAATTTACTACTAATATAAAGATATAATGATGAAACTATGCATTACTGTTTTGTATTATTTTTTCTAATATTCGCATCAAAATTTTGATTTTAGTATACATATACTTTAAATTTAATAAACATTTAACAGTATATTAAAAAAAGATTTCGATTTCTTTTATCTTATAAATATAGTGAATACTGTGAATACCACTGCATAAATGTAAACAAATTTTCAAATCAAGATATTGATTTGAAGCAAACAATCTGTATATACATTTTTTTATAGAAAACTCGTATCATAAAATAAGATAAACAATATTAAAAATTTTTTCTTGTGGATAAGCGTATGTTTTTAAATTTTAACCGTACTACTGAGTTATTTTTTATTATTTTGATTTGACTAGAAATATTCTACATTTAGAATAATATTGTTCTATTATCCCGCGTATGCTTGAATAGCACTGAAATTTGTATTTTGTGATATCCTGTAAAAGTAGATCATAATTTGTTCTTTCGATCATCATTTTGAAATATCAGCTGCGTTACACAATTGTACTGTTAAAACTGTTACTAAACTAAATAAAATGAAAACATATAATATTTTTTTGTTGTTTTTATTTTTCAATAAATACTGTACATTAAAAAATGAATGTAGAACTTTTGATTTGTAATGGAAAGCATGTATTGATGAAAAGGATCTTTTATACATAAGAAAATTATCCGTTTTCATTACGTTTTCACTACAATTAGTATTTTCACTTACAACTGGATCAGACTTATAATAATGGTAAAGGTCAAAGCAAATTTTACTAGATGTATAGTGATACTCTATTATTTTAATGGAAAAAACTATTTTGCACCCCTGCAATCATAATTTAATACTCATAAAAAAATTCCAACTTAGACCTTTTAAACCAAACAAATAACATTTTTCTCTAATCAATGACCTTTGTTTTGTTGCAGACATCGTCGATTTTTACTACGTGGAAGTTGACGATTCACTCATCAATATGAACCAAGAGCCAAAAAAGACAAAACCAAACCCGCAAATGGCAAATCGAAGATCGCGCGAGGGCAAAAAGTTCTTGTGTCACCAGTGTCCAGCCGGTTTTATGAGAAAGGGTTGCCTGACCAGGCATTTGCGCTACGAGTGTGGCCAGGGACCTAGATTTAAGTGTCCCTATTGCGAATTCAAAAGCAAGAAGACCTCACACACATATAGACATGTCAGGGAGTATCACCAGGGCGAGAGGGTCTACTATGTCGATGTTCTCGACTTGGCTACTGCTACGGAAGTGAGCATTTTGGGATGAAGATACTTTGGAAAGTGGATTAGTGAATGATAGATTATGACTGATAAGAGGATAAATTTTATGAAAATATTTTTTTTTATACTAAGATGATTTTAAAGACTTATTATTTTAGATATATTGTAGTACTTATCAACACTATAGTTAAAAATTCAAACTACATTTTATTACTTTTTGTGGTATAATTATGGAAGGTATTATATTGCACTCGTTTAGTTTGTGCTGCTTTCAATTTTCAGAAAGTAAAATTATCACACTTGTGACAGAAGAAATTAAAATGGTGCAATTAAAGATTTTTAATTAATCTTACATTTACACATGATTTAATAATGTAAGCTATTTTAAGTGCACATTTTTTATATGAGAAATCATACTTTTTCAATTTACGATATTACATCTATAATTGATGCACTAATTTTGTTTGTATTGAAATAATTGTAAACTTATTTTATAAACTGAGCCCCTTAGCGATCGCTATTAAGAAGATGCCATTAGATTCATTTTAAAACCAATAATTTAACAAAAACTTAAAAATATAAAACCGCCTAATTTTCTGAATAAATTTTTTTTCACTATGCGGTTTGAAACACTTTTTACATTTTTGATGTATATATTGTACTAAGCATATGATGAGCTGAGCTCCTTAGCTATTGTAGGAAGGTAACGTTTGGTTTTGTAAGATCAAATATTAGACTATTAATTACATCAGAAACCTGAAAATATAGCCAAAATGGCATATAATTATGACGTCTCGTTAAGACATATTTTTGTTATATTTTTAATTACTTTCCATAGCGTAAAAAATAAAGAAAAGTTTTGTAAATATCTACGAAGAAAACATATTTTTATGATTTAGAATAAATATAAAGGAAAAAATTTTAATATTAGAATTTAAACGTTTGATGAATATTAAATAATTGTTAACAATCAATTTTGTGGCTTCCTATTAAAACCTAATAAGTCTATTTTTTTAATAATTGAGTTTATACCACTTGTAGAAGACTTTAGAACTTCTATTTAATCTACAATTTATAGAATTATCGAAAAGTCAATACTTTATATTATATAATAATATTATATGGGCTCTCAGCTAGTATATCTATTTACTAATCACTTTTCAAATTTTTGGATGAGATCGTTACAATTTAAATGAGTAAAATTTTATTATTTAATAAAAAGAAGTTAAATTAATAATTATCAAGAATTGTTATAAAAAATGAACTTTTCCGATTAATATGGAAGAATATAATGAGATGATGATAATGAATAATAACAAATAATAAAGTGATTAAAATAAAGTATGTTTTAGCTACATGCTTTCATAAATTACTAATATTTTATGATAATAGTTGTTTTTTATATCATCCATGATAGAAAATAAACCATATTTTCTAGCCTGCTGACTACCTAGTGCTCAGACATTTTAATAAAATCTGCCCAGATATATTATCATAATATGCTCCGAATTCACCATAATCTGCCCAAAATATGTTAAATGATTAACGCATTAATAGATTTATATCCTTAAAAGTAGAAACATAAATTTAATTCAATCTATTTTATTTGATATTCATTAAATCTAGTTACAAATATTTATTTATTATTATTTTTTTTTTTTTATTTAAGCCTTTTTAAGTCTCTTATTATTAGAGCTTATAGGCTGTACTGTACTGGAATCTGTGGGAAGAACATTAAGTCTTTTTTGTAAGGATCGCTCGATGATTAAATGTTTGATTAGTTTGAAACAAATCATATACCTTGAAGTTATAAGCACTTTTATAGTGGTAAATACTAATATTTAGTACATCTAATCTCGGCCGCGCTGTTAAACATTAAAATATCAATTTCTCGAAAACATGAATATGTGATTTATTTGGTTTTTACAGTAAGCCACAGAATTTAATGCTTACTTTCACAGCCTGAAAATAGCCAGTAATATATTGTTAAAAAAAAACGTTTTGAGTATAACTATTTTAGCTTAGTTTAATTCTTTGAAGCACAGCGGTAACCCTGGTTACCGATTTGATTTAATCGCTTTTTGATAAGTTATCCTTTAGTTAACGGATTTAGGCTCGGTTTTTTGCATTTTTTCCATTCTTCAGATATAAGGGACATGAAGAAAAATTTTACTAACCTTCAACAAATATTATTTATTGTTAATAAACAAACATATAAAAAAACTGTAATTTTTTTATAGAAAAAAGTGTGTTACAAAGAGTTAACTATTACAATCATAACAACTGTTTAGCAAAATATTTTCTTAATCCGATTATATTTTTTGTATAACCTGAATTTTCTATTATTTATGAATATGTAAATATACATTATCAAGTTACCTTAAAAAATAAACAAATAATTAATGTGATATACAGTTTTTATGTAATTAGCACAGATTTAAACATTGTATATTGTACGAAGTTTACGTATTGCATACATTAATGTAAATTGAAGCTATTGGATCTATATGCGTCCAAAATAGTTATGTTTCTTAAAAAGTATAAATAAAGAATAATTAATTATATAATAAATAAGTTAAAGACTTAAATAGTTAATCGAACCTAGCAGATCTTTTGTAAAGTAGCTTGTCATTTGTATTAATTAATGAAATATACAATATATTTATAAAGTTTGAGAAATTAAAAATCTGTTTTAGGCGATTAATTATTTAGGTCTTTAACAATTTGTTATCTCTTTCCAAAAGAAAGAAAAACATTTACCTTTAATTATCGAATGAAAGTAATTATCTTTTCAAATACTGCTTTAACTTTTACAGATTTAATTGTTTAAATTCTTCACTGACTTATATACTGACGAATGTTAACACCACTATTCTACCAAACTTTTGACGCACTCCAGATGCACTTTTGAACGTTGTTTTCGTAGTTACATTCTTTCAGCATCCATATGTTTCTTATTGTTCGTTGCCAATTGTTGTAGTACAAAACCAAAAACTTCTTCGCATGCCACCTGTAACCGCATAACCCCATTAGAACCCCGTCCACCAACTAACCCACCGACCTCTTCCTTGCTCGTTTCAGACTGGGATCTTTTTCCCTTCTCGGACATGGACCAGCTCAGGCTCAACCTCAACCTGGACTTCAGCGACGCTCAGGTGACATTCGACTCGTTCGAACGTAGCATCCAAAAGCAACGGCCTGCCAACACTACAGCTACTACAAAGACAACGAAGAACAAAAGCACGGATAAAAACGCCAGCGAAAAGTCCTATCCCTGTCCGAACTGCTCGAGTGTGTACAATCGTAGTGACAACCTTACGCAGCATCTCAAGTACGTGTGCTTCCAGAAGCCGAGGTTCAAGTGCCCCTACTGTAACTATGTTACCAAGAGGACCTATAACGTTTACGGTCACGTGCGCAGTAAACATCCAAATGAGAAAGTCGGGTATATAGATTTGGAGGACTCCAATAATCTGGTGACACCACAGGAGTGCGCGCTGCGAAGAAGAACGAGGGATGAACCTACTTGTGTTTCGAGCGTGAATGAAATTTCGTACTGAATTGATTGAGTCGGAATTGATAATGGTTGTACTTGGTTAGACATTTGTTTTAGTTTTTATTTATTTGTCTAAGTATTTTTTACAATAATGTGGTTGTTTGATTAGATGTTGAATTTTTGTATAGCACATTGTACATTTTTGTAATGTTTCAGCTGTTTACCTAAAAATAGTACCATTGACTTGACCAGAATGATAACTTCAGAATATTCATAATCTATAAAACATTTTATAGATTATTTTTTGATAGTTATGTTTATATGTTTTAAACAAAGACTGCTTAATTTTAAGCTACTGTATTACCTCAACGAGCCATATTGTGTTAATATTAATTTATTTTTGGGTAACTATTAAAGATAAAAAAATGTAATAATGTGCGATCTTTAGCAATATGTAATTTTGTAATCTAACAATATAATATTAAAATTTTTAAATATACCTTTAAATGTTTATGACATGTGAAATGTTCACAATATATAAGTAATACAACAAATTTTCTATTAAAAATTTGAGAAACCCCAAGTCTTGCCTAACTTAAATAAGAAATTTTGCATCTTTCAGCATTTACCTATAATATATGAGCAAATAATAAAGAATAACTTCGTTATACTTAATTTTGTTAAAAAAGTATTTGTGAATCTAACATCGAATACTCGCGAATATACATATTTGTATAAAGAAAATTGTAAACAATATTAAATATGCAACTTCAAAGTGTATGTATATAAAAAGGTCTTCAATAAATATTTAAATTCCATAAAGAAATTATGAAAATTATATTTATTCCCAATGAAGCTTATTTGAAGAATGAAGACTATTTTTTGATACATCAAGATACTCGCGATAGTCTCAGCACAGAACTATTCTCTTATCTTCAGACAAGGTATTATCCACCATACACTCAAGTTTTCAACGTTAATTTAATTATTTTCACAACGCAATGACGCGTTATTAAAAATCCAACCATAATTACTGCATCTCTAACCATCCATATTTTCCATTACAGATCCTGTGCATCAGTCGTCGAACAACTCCTATGAGGAGAATCTCTTGAACATCCAGCCGAGAAAGAGTTTCGAACGAACTAACGAAATAACAACTTCCAACGTGTGTCCTCAATGCAGCAGGACATACATGTGCTTCTTCAGCCTGAAACGTCATCTCAAATTTGAGTGTAACAAGCCGGCGCGATTTGGCTGCCCTTACTGTAACTATCGGTGTAAACGTATGTCCAGTGTATACACACACCAACGACGAATGCACAAGGAGCTAAAGGTTGGCGATGTCGTTGACTACCAAGCGGTTTGAGGCTCGTGTCATTCTTGTTTTATGTAAAGTTTGGGTAATTGTAGAGTACTTTCTTAATTTCTAAATTTAAGTCGGTGATAATCCTCAAATTATTAGTGCATATTTGATTTTTTATATTATTAAATGCTGCAACTGAAAAATATACACACCCGTCTGTTATTGTTTAAAATCAAATGTATTCACTATTCAATTTAATCTTTATAATTCAATAGTAGATTGTATAACCTTTGAGAGGAATTAGCGAAAATTTACACTAATTCTTTATTGAGAATTAATGGTTAATTTAGTTTTGTGAAGATTATATTGAGACGAATCTGTTATTCGATAAGCGACGAATTAAAGGATATATATAGGTTAAGATTATTATGGTAAGATATTTACGAACACATCGAATATTTAGGTAGATCTAACAGAAATTTGGACATAATATTTTGAATTGTAAAAATCTTGTTTCGATAGTTATAGTAGACAAGAAATTATTAGTACTTTTATACTGTTACTTAGAACTGTTAGAGTTACCTTAATCTCTTGCAAAGAAATAGTAAAAGAAAAAGTTTTAATTCAGTATGTACATAGTCAAAGAATTCTTAAAAAATCATATTTTTTTAGCTTAGTTTCATCAAAAAAAAACTTCGAATTTCTATATATCATATGATGTATACTGAAACGGACTTTAATGTGGTTAATTAAATCGTATTTATAAATAATAACACGGATCACAAATATTATATTATCACAAAAAATAAACTGTAAATAAGTCGAAACCTCAACAAACGTTCAATCACAACAGCTTATCCATTGTACATTACAATCTGCAACTCGGCATGTCCAATAGAAAAACCATAACACAAACAGTAAACGTCGCTTCTCCACCATCCCAATCGTCACCCTTACCGATCGTCTCATTCGTCTGTCCACACTTGAACCGTGTAGTCGATCTAGCCGCAGCTCCCAAAGCTACATAGCGATATCACCTCCATCGAGAAGACAAATTAAGCCCCGCCTTCGCTATAACTTTCAGGTTACCTGGCGCAGCCGTACGTCGAGTTTTTCAGGCCCAGTCAGAAAGTTAACTTCTGCGAGCGCTGCGGCAAGTCTTACAAACACGCTCGCAACCTCGATCGTCACCGCAAGCTCGAGTGCGGACTGCAGCCGAGGTTTTGCTGTACCTACTGTCCCTATCGCAGCAAGCACAAGAGCGACACGAGCAAGCACGTCATCAGGGTGCATAACGGCGCCAAGCATGAGTTCTACTTTGACGACAAGTGAATTGTTATTCCGTTGGATTCTGTGATTCTATTGTTTTTTTTTCTTGTTAAGTTATGTACAGTAAGAAAAAGTTGTTGGCTAAGGAATTGGCACGTTTCGATTGTTTTTTCTTTTTCTTTTAAGAATTACATTGTTCAGGTGCGCGAGCAATGTTTTTGATGGTATTAGTAACACTTAGATTAAGTAACGTTAATAAACGGTAAAGCAGGGTATTTTTTAGAAAAATTCGTTATTAGAATGAAATACTTTAAGAATGAGAAATGTGTTAGTGATAGAATAATAATGTTAAGTAACTTAATCTTTCTAATTTGTAGTAGTAACATAAATCTGTGATTCTGTTATTAGTATCTTAATTTAATTATACCAAGTACACTGTGATAAATTTTCATATCACTATAACGCTGACGTAAAGATGTTACCTCATTTAGATTTGTTGATGTACATTGTTTAATATGGTGTCACGAGAATCTAGCTGATTTTCGTTAAAAAAAGATAATGGTATATAAAATAATGTAAATAAATAGAGAGAAGATAATAAAGTTTTATATACAAACCCGACAAAAACTCATTTTCTTAACACCCCCGCTTTTCAAAAAAAAATAACCACATTGCATGCGAATCTCAAAAGCCTAAATTCATCCAAACTAACGCACAACCTTTCTCCTTTCAATTCCAGACTGGAGGGCCGACTTCACGTTCGTCGACCCGCAGAACATCTTGAAGGCCGAGCCCGCGGAAGAACTAGAAGTTCAAGCTGACCATCCGGCTCCCATCGCCAACGAAGGCATCGAACGACCTGACCGACCGAAACGACGACGTATACGCACTAGGTCAGGCGAGAGGTATCCTTGCCCTAACTGTCCGAGTGTTTACAATCGTCAGGACAACCTCACCCAGCATCTGAAATACGTGTGCCTGCAGACGCCGCGCTTCGGGTGCAGGTACTGCAGGTTCGTCAGCAAACGCACCTTCAACGTCTACAATCACGTGCGCAACAAGCATCCTAACGATCCTGTTGGATATGTTGATCTATATGACAACGGGAAATTTTTTGAGCTTTAGAAGGCGCCGGATCGATGTTCGGTGCATATCAGATTGAGTGAGAGATGATTTTGAGTGTGAGGGACGAGCGAGTGCTGATTGAGAATGGATGTCGATTTTTGTAGTTGCACAAAGTCTGAAGGTGTAAGGAAGATAGGCTTAGTAAATAGGTTTTGAAAACCAAAATCCCGGTTTGTGGTGTGAACATTGAAAAAACTTTTTGAGGAACCTGTAAGGAACACCACTTTACTTGTTGTGAAGTATTGTCTTGATGGAAAATATATCGACTAAAATATTTTACTGGTTGACTGATCGGCGTATATTGATAAAGTTGGGTATCGGCTGGATAATGATTACTCCATTATCAATATAAAAAAAAATTATTAAATAATTATAAATAAAATTTTGGATATTCATGACTGATCTTATAGTTCACCAAGGTGGTGTTATAAATTATTAAACTAAGGTGCTGAATTAAATTTATTTTTCTGAATAAGAAATATGTTTTTATTTTCGTTGTATTTTATTCCATAACTAAAATCATATGGACATTTACTAATAATACATATATTTATTTTATATAGATAGTTGCATCCATTTACATTTTTGATGATTTTCTTAAAATTCTATTAAAGCACAGTTAGAAATTAAGGTCTTATAATTAATGTTGACTAATATTTGATAAAAATGTAACAATAGGATCTGTAATCAATCCGAATGTTACCCATACAGGGTAACTAGGCAGAAGTGTATGATACATACATTTTTCTAATGTTGAAATTAATTCTGTAAAAATAATTGTGTTCGTTATTTAGAAGTAAATAAATAATAATTTATAAACTCTAAGTCTTAAGAAGATTAATGTATTTGATGATGAAAGTAAATAAATTAATTAAAAATAATCTCTATTCACTCGTATATAAAAATATCTATGTCTACTTCTTTGATAATAAATGTAAATTTCTTGCTTTCATATGTTACAGTTTCACTAATTCATCATTTCTAAAAAAAAATAAGGTTTTATTAACACTCTTATGAAATTTTATGTACACTTGGTTCATTTTCCCAGCTTGTAAAATACTATGCTCAAAATAACATTACAAATCTCACTTAACTCATCAAAATTTAAAAATACACGAGTCAAGACATTATGATTGGTCTGTTGCAGATGTAGAGTATCTTCTCATTAAAAAACAAACTCACATAAAGGAAGAACTTCTTATTCCAGTATCAGATGACAGTAATTCCTCTGACGTAATAATCGAGTACGATGAAGAGACTAACGGTAAGAAAAACCTCTTTTTACCATGAATTCGAAGCATTCTTAAATCAATATCAATTTCAGATAGCTCAGTTACACCTTCCGAGACACGATCTACGACACCCACTGAAACAAACTGCGCTGTACCATCCGTATACATCTGCGCTAGTTGTCATGAAAAGCTTCCGTCACGTGAGAGTCTGCAGAATCATATGAAAGAACACCATCCAAAAAAGAGTAAAGGAAAAGTGAATTTTATAAGTAAATCGAAATCAAGTCGCAGTATGAAAGAATGCGAGGTGTGCAGTAAAATCATGTGTGGCTCGAATTATGCAAGGCATCGCAGATCCCACGAAAAAGAAGAGAAGAGGAAATTACAAATGCTTTAATTCGCACGATTCCAGTATTTGATCACTTAAGTTGTATTATAAAAGTGTATTAATAATTGTTACTATTGACCAATATAAACTATTTTTTCTTTAGTTTTTTCATTTTTATTGGTCAAAGATAACTTACAAGTTTTATAAACTAAGGAACGATTTTGATTATCATGTATCAAAAGAGCTTTACCAATAAATTTTCATACAAAAGAAATTACTGTAATTTCGAAATCAATCTCCTTAATATTAATTATCGATCTCTGCATACATTAACAACTGTTGCCTCAATATAACTCATACAAATTTTTTTTGAATAATTTCTGATTAAGACTGGTTGTTTTTAATTTTTTATTGTTTTTTACTGAATACTGTTCGGAAATCTATCTAGGGGCTTCAGCATTGGGTAGTCATAAGCGATTCTGCGCTGTTCGTAAACATAAATTAAAAATGGCAAACATTAAAAAATAGCAGAAAAAAATATATTAAAATAACTTTTATTTAACAGATGTATTTTTACAGAGTTTTATTTTAAAATATAATTTCTTATACAAAGATATTACCTTGTCTTCTTTTCGTTAAAATATAAAATATACTTCTAATAAAATAGTTTAAATACTCATATATCCGCAAAATATACATCAAGTGTAATAATTCTATTGTTTATAGTTTTATTTATTTAAGCAAAGATGATCTTCTCCGAATTAGTTTATTAAAATTTATTTAACAACGACCAGGTATAAATAAATACATTTTTAACAGCTTAATTCATTGAAGAAAATAGAAAATTTTTCAATAAAAATTACAGGAAATATCATGGTAAACCTTCTTGTAATCTTGTAACTTTAAAAATTAATTCTGAACCAACCTCAGATATCTAAATATTTTTTTTTAAAAACTATTTTTTTAACTAAGTATATAAATTAAATTTTGCTT
>JAPYZB010003304.1:0-10562 GCA_030522745.1 Eupelmus kiefferi | reverse complement strand
TGCCCCCCGTCCCTCAATATACATAAGCCCCCCCCCCCCTCCCCCCGTCTTCCTTCGTCGCACATCTTCAATCGTCGTCGTTCCCCGTTATCTTTGTTTATTTTTTTTATTTAAATAATCTAAGGTCGTAAGGCATGGAGTATGTTCATTACAAGTATTATTTTTTTTCTTTATATATTCTTTTGGGTTCAGCCAGACAAACAGTCGCTCGCTCGCATTTTCTCACCCTCTTTCGTTCTCACACTTCGTACATTCCGTCCGAGGGTACTTGACGAATGGCATTCGATATCCAGTCGACATGTGACTTTTCGACTTTATTTTTGATGGGCCGTAAAAGTTGCTCTTTTTCTTTTCACAGCTAAATTGAGATAGTTCGTCGAGAAGTTAAAAAAAGAAAGCTCATAGAGTCACAATCTTCCGCTATATCGAACTCTTGCCAAGCAGCCCCGAACGGACTAATCGATACAAGGTAATTTATCATTATAATTCTTGTTTAATAATAATGTATTAAATCTTACGTGAAAGACTCGACTCGCATCACGCGCGCCAGATATTCTCTCAGTTAGAATTCGTTCGAGTCGAACGCGCAAGTGACTTCGTTGGTAACTAGAATGTATTGCTGTAATGTTTATGTATACCTAAATATACGTGTGTAAGTATGCGTAAGTATTTCTTTTTTGTATCACGCACTCTCACTCAAGCTGCTCTTTTATATATATTTTTTTTATTTAGCTCCTCGCGAGCCGAGAGGGAGAGACGGCCCCGTGAATCCGTCGAAATTTTTAATTTCGATGCCGCGCCGCCGTAGTGTGATGTTTCATATGGTGCGGATTCGTTTATGCCGCTATGCCAAGATTTTTATACTTGCCGGCCGAGGGCGTTTAGCGACTGGAAATGTGACTTTGGAATTTAATTTTCGCGGAATTGTGAATTCCGAATTAATTTGGAAAGGCTGCGCTCGAGGAATTTTTCGTTTTAATTATTCGCGCGGGATCGCGACGTAATTGTACTTTGTTTTATTGAACGTTTATGAGTAAATTAAAGTAGTTAATGTTAATGTTTTTATTGCTGGCGTTTGTGGAGTTTTACTTCTTTAGATATGAATTAACATAAATTATTTCAATTTTCGTAAATTATTATAACTGAAATAATTTGACTTTTAACAAAACGCAATGATATATAAAAGAATTGCAATTATGCGTTTAATGAAAGAAATATTCCAATCTAAACGCTAAAGTTTACACATCTTCAATCAAATGATTTAAAAACAAAAGTTACAAACTGCTGTGTTGTCGCTATAAATTCTCCAGAAAGCAATGTTTTCGAATCCTGCCAAAAATATTTCCACGCTGCGCCGCTACTATCGCGAAAAAAAAATCAAGCCCAATGAATAATCGGCGCAATATCTCTGAAGTCCCGATCGAAATAAACGCCGCCGGCGAAACGAATTTTTCGTGCCACTCTCTCTCGTCGATCGGCCAATTCCATCAATCAGCGTTCGAGCCGAATGATGTACACGGCTAATCGTCGAGCCGACTCTCCAGCTCGCTCGCACTCACACTCGCTCTCTCTCTCTATATATATCCTTTCGCGCGCTGTCTCGTAAATATAGCTACAAATTGCCTTAACTAATCGAAGAACTACGTTAAAGACGTCGTCGTCGTCGCACAAGTAAGGTTCGACGTATTCTCACGTGTGTGTATATATATCATCACAAGAATTTTTCAGGCTCTTAATTTTTTTTTTCATCTTTTTTTATTTTTGTTTCTTTTAAATCCGCTCTCCCTCGCGTCTTCGTATATCTCGACATGTATAATGTTATAATAATAATAGCGAGCGCGCGCGGGCGCGTATACAGCGGTCCAGCGCGCCAGCTCGTATTTACAAGGATGGTCCTACTACGTCAGGCACGACTCTATTATATTTACTTACTCGTTAATTATTTATGTCTTACGGTTTTTTTTTGCTTTTATTCGTAATCGTTATGTTTGCTCACGTCTCTCCATGTCCGTATGTTAATCAATAGAACTGTACTACGACGTCTGTTTGTATGTGTGCGTGCGTGTATGTATGTATGTATGTGTATGTGAGTATGTGTGTGTGCGACATAATGTATGTGTATCTGAGTATGTATGTGTTAGTGTGTAAATATGTATGCACGTGTAGATGTGAATGTACGGGTGTAATTTTCGTTTACAAGCGTATGCGCGACGGTATGAGAACACATATTTCATACTAAAATCTGTTTCCACTTTCTGCGTATTGCATACAATATCAGTGAAAATTGTTTCGCAGGTTTTATAGCTTGATATACTGTTTTACTCATAATTGCGGTAATTGTTACTCAGCGGACGACGATTTCTCACTTAAATTATCAAACTAAAGCCCATATGTACGTGTATGTTTATATCCGGGGGGTTCGTTTTGGCGCATTACTGAACAACGGAGCTGTACGTGTGATAAATTGCCACTGCTTGGAATTTGTTTTTGCGGTAATTTCACGGGAGCGTGTGGTTTATGTATAATAGATCGTCGACCGGAAAACGGCACGTTCTGAATGGGGGGAAAAACGACTCTTCCGCTCTCTTCTTACGTTAAACGCTACGCTAAATAATTTTCGCACGCGCCTTCGCACGGGTGTACGTGGTACAATTGGTACAATAGGCGTACGTTCTACTTGTAAAAATTCTAAAGTAAGGTGACTGCACTATCACGATTGACTGTATAGAAGGGCTCCCGAAATTTTGTCTCTCCAATGGTTGATTTCGACAAAATGAGCTAAAAACAAAAAATAAAGAAGAAATAACATATAATACGCGTAACTAAACTAAAGTCGAAGAAAAATCACACTTTACGCGAAAAGTCTACCAAATCGGTCGTTAAGTACACAAAGCAAGCAAAAACAAAAAGACAGAAACTAAAAATAAACCTCATCACAATTCGACGAAGGTGATAGTCGTGCAGCCGCCTTTTGACATTGTATCGAGCGATTGTAAAAAAGCGCGCGCCTACGTAGTAGCGCGTACAAGGAAAACAAATAATAGTTTAACGGAAAATAAACAATCGAACTCTCGACGTGTACGCGCAACGACGCTTCTTTACCTCGTCTCTTTCTCACTTATAGCGCGCGGATGCGCTCATTATTTATATTATATGTATACTCTCACTACTCGCACTACCGTGTTATCATTATTTCTTTTTTTTATCCTTAATCTGCTTCGTATATAATAATTTTATTTTTCATTATTACTTTAATCATCGTCGTTTTTTTATACAGCTTTGCTCGAATCCTTCGTAATTAACGCTTATAATAGGCCCTTCTACGTCGTAGACTGTGTTTTCTTTTTGCGCGCGGCCTCTCCTTTTTTTATAAAATCATATATACTCTATCATATATATGCATGTATGTTTATTATCACCAACTCAACAAATAAATATCCTAAATATAATATATGTATATTTTTTTTCATAATATATATATTTATATATTAAATATGTATAATATAATAATATACTCTCCCAACAAATAATAGAACTTCTCGAATCTATCCTCGAAGTGCGCCCCCTGCCTTCATTTATTTTCATCGTCAATGGAGCGCATAATCTTTATATATAATAATAATAATTAGGCTGATTCTATGTGAAAGATTTTTCTACCCTTGTATCCCGGTCCGGGCCCGCCGAGGGGCCCGTTGCATTATTTCTCTATGTTTTTCTGTGATTTTTTTTTATGTTATTTAAATTTTTTTTGTAATTTTTTTCCTGTTGTTCTTGCAAACTCTCTTCTATCATCTTCCTTGTCGCAGGCGTCGTCTTCTTCATCTTCTTCTCCTTCGTCTTCCTCCGGCGTATTGTGTACAACTGTATACAGTAATCTTCGCGTGGTCGTCGACAGCTCACAGCCAATCCATGTGTATGATTTCTTTTTTTTTTTGTCTAAGTCCGCGCGACCCACGTATTCTTCGAATATCTCTCGCTTATCTCCGACTGTACATCCCAAAACCAAAGCTGCTTTCCTTCTCTAACTCTCGTTTTTTTTCACTCTACGTCTCGCACTTATGCATAATTAATTAATCATTATACTTATTCTGTATCACTAACGTTCGTTTATAATATGTATATAATAAGGGCGTCGCCTCGTTTTCTCTACGCGCGCATCACACACATCGTACAATAAACCTGCAATTTCTATACATCGAGCATCGAGTCGTCGAGGAGAAAAAGGGGCGACGTCGCCGACCCTTCGCTCTTTCGTTATCCCAGCTCTTTAATTAAATCGTGGCTTCCTCGACTTTATCGTATTCCTGCCCGACGCGTTGCGCCTTTGTTTTTACTTTTTTTTATATCTTTATCTACTTACGAAAACTACGGGAATATAGATATTTGTTTATTTATTGCACTAGATGATGTGACTCTTCCTCTCGGAGGGCTCAAGACGCTGGATGACTTTTGCAACTCCCTTCATAATGTTCATGTATATAATTATCTATGTCAAAAGTGTGTGTGAACGGTGTGTAGGGCGTTGTGTGTATGTATCAAAGTGTCGCCTGTGTACGTCTGCGTGTGTGTGTGTATTTTAAATTCGCGCCCAGCTCCCGACGAAAAAAGGCGCCTCACAGCCGGATTTCTCACGTCGACCGTTATTACAACTCGCACTTGTCTCTTTATTCTCTTATTTTTTTTAAACATTTTTCCTCGTATTTTCTTCGCTTTTCTTAGTAAAAATCGTCAGTTTTCATTATCCTTCGCTGGTGTTCGCCGCCTCTAATGTACCGTAGTAGCACTTAATACAATAAACATCAGCGGCTCATCTCTCGGTGGCCTGACTTTATATTGACTTATACTACTGATCGCGCGCACCTTCGTCTTCGTGCACGCGCGCCACGTACTTCTGTCTTTATGGCCGTTTATTATTTAACTATGCTCTCTCCGCAGGGACTGTTTTTCTCCTCTACCATCGCAATCACAAAAGCTCAACGTTCCTTTGACTATAACGTTTCAATCACATTAAATAAACTATCACGTGTCGAAGGATGAGGAATGCCTTCGAACGAAATTCGGCGAACCCGTCGCAGCGATGCATTTTTCTCCCATCGCGAAACATTTTTACCCTCCCCCCTAACGAAAATTTCGAAAGTTCATTTCGTTTTATAGTGTCAATCTTTTTTCCGCGCTCGATCTTTACAGCTGCTCGTAAAGCGGGGGAAAAATAAAACGGCCGGCGCGCGGCGAAAGGGCCGTAATAAATTTTACAATAGCGCGACAAAAAGGCTCTCTCGCCGAAATTCGCACCGCAAACTTGACAAAAAATCACGTCTCCCCAACCCTTTCTCCCGCCGGCGTATTATTGCCTCGCCAACACGGCGAAAAAACTCGCGTCGATCACCGGGCACGCGCGCGCTCAGCACCTCTCGAATCCATAAAACCGTCGGGCAAAAAAACGTCTCTCCTCGTTTAGCAAGAATTTTCCCGATACGACGAAAGTCGAATCGCTTTATGATGTACACAGACCGAGAGCGCTCGGGACTTAATATTTCACGTGGAGGGGAGGGCAATTTCCGTCTTGCGCAGAGAGAGAGTTTGGTGAGAATGCGCGGTCACGCGCCGCGAGCAAAGGCTAAGTGCTTTCGGCGGGATCGAAAGTTTCTCGGACACACTTAGCGCGACGGCTGCGATTTGCATTCGCCAGGCCCGGCGGGGCTTGGGATTTGTCGCTCTTTGCCCGGCTTGCCTCCGGCGTTTTGCGCAAGACGTTTATTTTTAGATCTTGAGACGACGTTATTTTTCGATTTGAGTTGGAGGGAGCTCGGAGTTAACGATGAAAGTAATGTTCGACGGAGCGATTGCCGTGTTTATCTTTGGAGTCTGGTAATGAAGGCTGCGAGTTGTTAGTGATTATTTTTGAAAAGGATGAACGTTGTATTAGAAAATTATTGCTTGAAGGCTTTAGTAAGTTTTTCGTTTTTTAATACTCGTGATCGATATCAAAATTGGTCTAATTATGCTAAAAGTTTTTCTAAGATAATCGATAGTTTTTTTAAGTACTGTATAAATAAAATACAATGATCTTTACATTTTTCTGATAAATTATTCAAAAATATAATAACTTCTTCACGAGCGTCATTCAAAATAACGTACGCATAAATAAACATAAATACCATCTTATCCTCGAATAGCCAACACGGCACGTTAACTCCCAGCGACAACATTAAAAAAATCCCGGCCATTAATTAAACCCCGACGCGTCCGAGGTGCAAATCATTGATTAAATCCCCCTAACAAGCGCGTCGCCAGCGCGGATCTTGATTTTACGAGAGGAGATTAGCATCGGCGTTACAAAAACGCGCGGAATGCGAAATGAATTCTCTCAGGCCGCGAGATGTAAATCGTAATTAGCCAACGGATTACCCGCGCGTCACTTAATTAAACGCGCGGCGAAGTTTCCGGAATGCATCGCTGACGACAAGAAGAGTTAAGAAGCTACGATCCTTTTTACGAGCTCGCTTCTTTTTGTTTTCGTTCTCTCTTTGCCGAAGTTTAAGAGTCTAGTTCGAAGCGCATCCTCCTCCTTCGTTCAGCCGAGATGCAAACGCTCGCGGGGCTCTTAAAGGGCCTCAAAGTGCTTTTAGGCATCCGCTGATTTTTCGTGCTTCAAACCGAGCTTTGAGCTCTCCATTGAGTTAACGGCTGTTTGATCGCTGCGAAAAAGTTTATTGATTGGTTCCGAGTGGCTGGTGCGTAAATAATGAGTGATGGTTATGTAAATTTTCGTACTAATGGAAATACGTCAGAATTGTAAATCGTTGGAGGTTTAATTTGGTTAAATAAATATTTTGACGAGGCTAAATATAACCTCGATTGAAATAAGAAGGTCTCGTGTTCGTAAATAAACAAGAAGAGGTCTAAGCCACGTCGAAACAAATCAATAATTCTTTCAATTAGCACAACTCATAAATTAGATAACATAATTACAGGTTATTTAAATGTCAACAAAATATTACATCTACGTACAAAGAATTGTAAATAATTTATAAACAAAACTGCTGTCTCGGCAGCAAAGCTTGTCTTACCCATTCTCGAGGCCATGCAGCAATATCCGAACTTACATCGCTCGCTACGAAGAACACACCTACATAGGAATCAATCAAACAACAATATAGTACGAACGGAAAGCGCACTAGATAAATCAAGTTATATCGTATACAACAAATCAGTGTATATATCACATATCAACGACTAAATCCCCTGCGCGTCGTCCACTCGCCTCAAAACTCAAGAGTGCCTCGGGCCACGCTTATCCATGTAAATAAACTATCCAAAAACCGGGCCGGCCGACGAGCCGCGGCTCCCGGGGGGCAGAGGGCCTCCTCCCTCGAAAAAACGTCTACGAAAAAACAACCCCCTA
Organism: Eupelmus kiefferi; assembly: GCA_030522745.1. NCBI lineage: Eukaryota > Metazoa > Arthropoda > Insecta > Hymenoptera > Eupelmidae > Eupelmus > Eupelmus kiefferi. The sequence goes on along the minus strand of JAPYZB010003304.1, from coordinate 3,157 downwards.
CGTTCACAATAAAATCGTTATACAAGTTAGCTATCACAAGTAGGCCTATATTAAAAATACAAAACACATTTCAGCGTTTAAAAATCTATATATCGGCCCTCCCGGCGCTGCCCCCCTCCTGTGAAAAAAATCAGCGGGGGAACCGCGGCCCGTCGTCGCGGCCCGTCAACAATCAACAAATCATCGTCTTATATATCGTTACGCACGCCACACACACACGTCGTATCGTATCCCTGGTAATGTAGCCGCTGAATTTAGAAGTACGTGGCGGCAACCGCGAGCAGCGGGCCGCGCATCGGCTCGCCGAGGCCACCGAGCTTGCTCCTTGCGGGGCCAGCGTTTCCCCGCTCCATGTCCTCGTCAGCGTCCGTAAGGTCGTCCTGGTCGTCGTTATCAAAGGTGAGAAGATGCTCGTCCCCCCGCGGCTGGCCAGCGCTGGACGGGGAGAGGCGGGCTTCGCGCTACGCCCGGGCTCACTTGTCCTCGGCCTCGTTCGTCATCATCGGCGACGTTTCCGTGTCCTGGCGCTCGCTGCAAGCAGAAAAATTCCGAATTTTTATAGCGGTGAGGTTGGATGGTAAGGTGATGATTGTTGGGGAAGAGAAGTTCGCGGATTTAGGTTTGTGATGGATGTGGAAAATAGAGTTTGAGTTTTTATGGATTCTTTTGTTCGTCTAGAATATCTGGTTAATATCTGTAGCAGGATAAATTGAATGAATGGGCCACTGTGGGTAATCCGCTAGTCATTATAATTTTTTTTGATATATTAAATAAAGTGGTTTATGCACCCAAATTATCCTGTGGTAAATGTAGTTAAAGTAACTATCCGTTTTATTACTGAGAGATTGTTAGACAATTCAGTTTCGATTAAAGGTATCAATATCCAAATAATTAGTGAAATCGAAGGTATAATTCATAATATATACTTATTACTCGGATGAACCTTTTTCCAGAAAAGAACAAAACTCAAACGTTAATTTATTAACGTACCGGATTTATCACCGATGCCGTTATGAGACTTAATTTCTACGTGATTAGTACCTTTAATTGAGAGGTCGCGTGAAATAGGAGTATAACATATGGCATATTACCTATTACCGAAAATTAGTGAGAAGAAAAGGGAGCCATAATCTATTATCAGATATGCAATAGAATCCAGTTATATTTATTTACGTTAAAACTAATTTATAGACAATGGAAAGAAAGCTTATGAAAGAAAGTAGAAATTGAACCCCATTATTTATATTTGATCAATCGCGTAATAAATTAATTATTCACTATGATTATTTTTTGCCAAGAATTATAAATGCAACTTCTTTTACTAGTTTAAAAATGATAAGATCCTTTTCAAAATTTTATTAGACACATGTAAGAAATACCACGATTGGCAAATGTTCCGCGCACTTTATCAGTTCCATCCGAGAAAGCCATTTCTTAAAACGCAAATTGGGACATTTATCTACACCCAAATGACCATCTATTTTGCTTTAACATCTTATAAAAGTTCCGAAATCTATGTATCCAATTTTATTTTCAGTGCCAAATTTTAAATTGCTTATCACTATTCAAGGAATCTCTTGAACTAAAAATTTTTTCTCAGTTACAATTAATTATTATAAATTAGACAGGAACGAATGATAATTCCAATAAAGAAAATGAAAAATGCACCCTGAAAATTAATTCCTCCGTACGCAATATACCGCCCAATCCCATCATAACCAAGGCATGCAGCGCGACGCACAATCAAAATTTATCTCCGCAATTTTCCGGCTGATTATAAAATATTTTGTCAATCCTCATAATGCACATAGCGTGTACCCCGACAAAAGCAAGACCCAGCCTTTTTAAAGCCCGCGTGTAATAAAGACTCACCGCAAAGTTCCCCTATACAATGTAACGCCGGCAACTTATTTCACGTCCCGCCGCGAAAGAAGGAACTTTTTGACAGGCGTAGTTAACGACGCTGTACTACAAATAATTCATCTTGCCCGGCGCGGCCGCATCGTGAAAGGGAAAACTCCGGCTGGCTGTATGCAATAATGATAATCGTGTCTGTCGCGGCTCTTGGCCAGTGAAAAATGGCCGGGCCGCTGAAAGGGATCGAGGAATTTGATAGGCGGCTTAATTAATGTATCGCAATTTTAGCCGGCCGCCGCGAATAATTAATTTACGCGGGCGTGACCGAACGGCGATGATGAGGGCGCGCGCGCGTTCCGATGCCAGGATCACGCGAACGAAAATATGCGAGGGATAAGAGAGGGCTTTTTCTGCTGATGCGCGCGTGATGGGAATGATGTTTGATGAGAAACGAGGTTTTTTGAGGGCGGAGTGATTGGTGTTTGGAGCAGTTTTTGGCAGGTTTTAGTTAGTTTTTTTTAATTGAGATTTGTGTTTGAAATGATTTTAGAAATAGAGATGGAGATGGCTTGATGGACGTCGGCTAGTTTGACGGTTATGGAGTGTAGGGTACCAGTATTTTATAAGCGCTAGTGCAAATCAGTATTTTAATTGAAATATCAATCAAAATCTAGTAAAATATTAAAACGCATGGAAAAAATTAATTCTATTAGAAATCAATTTTTTTAAATCCATAAAATATAAAATTTATTTAATAACTTTCAACTCGTTAAAAGTGAGTTTTAATGAGCACTGCTTTATGCAATCTGAATGTTCGTTAGCATTTTAATAAGAAAAAACTTTTCTTTCGTTATTATACACATTTAATTTTTAGCTAGTTCTGACGCTATAATGTAAAAAGTAATTTATGAAAGCAGAAGGATTTACGATTCTCCATAGATGTGTAACTTTTCTAATTATGATTATGGAAAAGTGAAAAAGAAATTTCCTATACTAAGGTAAAAATAAATTTAAAAAAAATAAATAAACTAGTCTATATTTAAAAGGCTTGTTTTATGCAACCCTTTTAATCTATAAGAATTTTTTATTCTTATTTTAATTTAAATTAAAAAATTATACAACAACAAAGTTATTAAAATTTTAATTTTAATAAAGTAAATTAAATTTATTACTTTAAAATAATTTGACTCATTTAAAACTTTATTCATTTTGTATAATTTTCATTTTATATAATTTTGTTTCGTAACACAATTTATTTATTATTTTAATATTATTTATTATTTTTTTTTTTTGTTATAAA
>JAPYZB010003303.1:0-11823 GCA_030522745.1 Eupelmus kiefferi | reverse complement strand
GTGCAGCAGGCGAATGTTGCGCCGCTTTATGTTAATACGGTCGTGCAGGATCCGAGGAGACACGGTGGGTTTTCTTGATTTTTTTCTGTGGTTATCGATGTTTCACCTGGCCCCCGATTTGAGATATTGGGAGCGCGGTTTGATTTTATCGGCCGTGTGTGCAAAATGTTTTTGAAAAATGTTGATATCTGAGATCTGACAATTTAAAATGTTATATTTTATCGGTGTTTTAACTTTTAAATTTATTGATATATTTTTCATTTTAAAAACGAGTATATTCTTAAATATTGAAATTTTAATAATTATCAAAGAAAAAGGTTCATTTACTGAACGATACAATAAATGCAATAATTAAATATAAATCAAGCACACACCATCGATACTTCACGTCCCCTTAGTTCAATCATTGATGTTCACTTTATAATTTGAGGGTACCATAATTTTTATTTTTCCGCAATTTGAACGTTAATGTCAACTTCACTCTGCAATTTAATTGTGAATCCTAACACTACGGAAATGCTTTCCACTTACACGATCCTGTGAGTAGAGAAGAAAATTTAATCACGGTATATTTGAAATGTCCCGATTTTTTCATTGATAAAACCTTTCATAAAAATACAAATTTAAAAGTTTAGCTTAAAAGTTTGAATTTAAACTTGATTCTAAATATAAAATGCACTCCAGATCCATAAATATATGCTTACAACCTAAGATCAGCCAATCACAATGTGTTACTTCACGAATATTTGAGCTGAATTTGTCACGCTAAATGAACTTAGTAAGTCATTAACTCGCACAGCTAGACCCTACCCTCAAATCATAAAATTGATTTATCACGCTTTTCACTGTCACTTAATCACTCAAGTCACCGTTCCATTCGAGCATCAAGAATGCAGTAACAAGACGTTTGGGACAGTATTTCGAAAAGGTCATCATTTTTACAAAGAGTTTTTAGTTAATACAAATTGTTTAAGAACAATAGTAGTATGTCGTTTGGGACTTTTTTATTATTCTAATTTCAAACAAGATTTCAATTCGAGCTACGTATTACGCTAAAAAAGAGATAAGATCAATAATACAATCATTAATATAATAATATAATTTTTATATTCAAAATTTTTTAAAAATTTATTTGATTATTGACGATTACTTGTACAGATGATTTACAGCATTTAGTAATTTTGCTCAATAATACAATTATATAGTTTATTGTCACTTAATTTAAAACTAGTAAAATCCAAAGTTTCATAAAATATAGTCTCATGCATAACGATTCATGCATAATCACATATATCAATTCTCACGTCATCGGCGCTCGCCATCCAGCATCAATTAACATCATCATCAAATAGATGTAAAAAATCCAATGTTTCTAACCCACTGTATTAAAGCCCTACTTAATTATTTGGAAAATAGACTTTGGTGACTATCACGCAGTAGGCACTACAGTGTAGTTACCTTGCGAACAGGGAACCGCGTTAGGTAAGAATCCTTCAGAGTTCTACCGTGCGCTAAAGCCAGCTAATTAGACAGCACACTCTGATTACCTCTTGACTTTGCGCCCAGTAAAACTTGTACAATCCGTAGCTGCACAACGTTACGAATTTGTTATCCTAGAGACAAACAATGTTTATGCGCATGGATTCTGTAGAGAAAAATACGTTTTCTTTAACAAAACATACATCTACACGTACACACACGCACATGCATACACACTCAAACATACGTTGTTAACTAACGTGACACTTCGTTAGAATCGTCAAGCTACATCATTCGGGTATTGCTTGCAGAGAGCGTAAAGCACTACGAGCAAATGACTAACGGCGGTTCCAGTCTCGTCCACCATCCGCCTGAGTACGTGCCACCTCCACCCCCACCGCCTCCGCCGCTTTGCGATGAGACGAATCACATGATGATGAACGGTGGCTATAGCCACCATGACGACGGTAAATTTGCCGGTAAGTAAAAGAGCGATATTGTTATGAATAAGCGTTTGTAAAAAAATTATTATTTGACTTTGCAAGCTCGTTAAGTAAGATTGGTTTTAATTTGATGTTTTGATTTTAAGGATTGATGCACAACCGCGAAAAACAGGAGATCAAAACTGTTCGCATAGTGAAGCGAGAGTCAGAGAGGCGCCAAAGAGACAGAGGCGACAGAACTGGTAACCTGGGCATTCCACTGACGAACGGGCTTCAAGCTCCTGGAGGAGCTAAACGGCTTGGCGAAGATGAATATGGCGGCTCTCAGCAATTCGAGGTGAGGGTTTGAATTTTTTTAACGGGTCAGAGATTCGTATTTTTACTATATGTTATGGAATAAAAGATTTGTAGACTTTTAAATTTTATCTTGTTATTTATGGTTTTGCTGGTCTGAATTGTTTTGGAAAAATTTAAATGTAAATATCTTTATATCAATATTTATTTTTAAAAACAGAAAAGTGTTATCTGGCTATCTGCACTCATTTTTTAAAATGAATTTAGAATGTTTTTTCCATAAAACTGAGACTCAGATATAACTACACCTTTTCGAAACAAATAAACTCAGAAATACAATAAAATAATAAAAATCAAATTAATTTGGCATTGCTTCATTGAGTTTTTAATAAACGTTCGACAATAATAAAGTACTTAATTTTTTCATTGATAAATCATTTTAATTAATTTATCCCATTTTATCTCAGATCTGAGAATTTATTTTTTTGTGATTTTTCTTGGATCTTTTTATTCCGAAGAACTAAATGCATTTAAGAAAAACTTAATATTTTAAACACGTATCTTAAGATTAAAACGAAAAGCTATTCACAAGTATGATTAAAAATGAATTTCGCTTACCCATCTTTAATGCTCTTCAACCCAATTCTATACCTATTCATAAACATCATTAGTATTACATTTTCTTCTTCATTTTCTCCCAATCTACATTACAATTACTCAACCTAAACCTACTCAACAGGCACAGCTGGACCGCGTAATCGAAGAATCACAGCCGATGATCCACGCCCAGAGCACCGTTCAGCTGTCGGAGCTGGACGACATGCGATTCCAGCGTAGCATGTCCTTGCCGCGAGGCTTCGGCGGTCAGAAGCCCCATCCAAGTGTACATCAGGGTCCGGTGCCGCCGCCGCCCCGCAGCGACAGCATGACTGCCCTCAGGAACATGATGAGACGTCACCGCGTTAGGGTGAGTTCACTTTTTATTTTTTGCACCCGATTATGACCCTTTTTTATATATACTTGGCTAGACCTGTGATTTAGACGCTGGCTTAGGAATGAACATACATTTTTTTATATTCATCATCCTATTTTTTTCATATAGTTTGTATAGAAGGAAAATGTTGAAAGGTAGATGGTATAGTGAATGTTTTTAATATTTTATGATTAATCCTTTTTGATATATATATTTTACCTTTGATGTTTTCCGATTAGATACTAAACCTAGGATGTGTGAAAATTTGTTGTGATGGTATACTTTGAATGATTGGACAGTTTCATTGAGATAATAAGATATAAAATAAGATGTAAAAAGAACAGTTCAAGCATTGACTTTTAAAAAATCTGTTGTAAAATAAAAAACACCGTAACCAAAATTAAAAACCATTTCTTAAACCGACACGACAATTTTGACCTATCCTTGCAGTCAAAGAATGGAATCTCTGTAAATACATGCATCCATGCATTTTGTTGACAAACCAAAAGCTCGACTCAAATCTGTACAGAGCCCATTAAACATCTACAATAGTAAGATAAAAAAAAATCAGCTCCACAGCTAGCTTGCTAAACCAGAAAACAAACGCTCCCACTAGCATTTAATAAACCCAGCTCGACAAATCAGCTCGCCCACACTCATAACTCAATCATTCTTCTTATTTTATTTTTATTCCACCACCCACAAATCATCGCCTCTCCCACCTCTCGACTCACGAACACGTATTACACATTCCTCCCTCGCAAACGACAGTTCGAAAGCCACGACGCGGGCAGCTCCGACAGCACGCTGTCTCCGTACGCGACCGACAGTCCGACCTTCTCGTGCGGCCAGACGACCACGACGACCAGCGTCTCCTCGCCAAACTATTACTGCTACTCAACGAGTCCGCCCTACAGTCCGACGAGCCAACAGAGCTACTACCCCCATCCCGTCTACCAGCGTCCCTATCCCGTCTACGCCGCGACGATACAGCGGCAGCAGTACCACGGCTCGACTTCCTCCGTCAATCCAATGAGCCCCGAGCCGAAGCTCTGCGGCAGCACGGAGCTGCTGTCGTCCTGCCAGAGCGTCCAGAGCCTGAACAACGAGCTGTCGCCCCAGCTGTCGCCGGTCTTCAAGAGCGAGGCGGCCAAGCAGATCATCAAGGAGATCATAACGGAGAAGAGGCCGCAGGACACGGGCGGAAGCAGAGCCAGGAGGAGACAGGTGCCCAGGGAGAAGAGGAGACATTATACCGTGTCGAGCAGCAAGCCGCTTTTCGATCTGGAAGACGCTTTCGCGAAGATGGTACCGTCTTTTCTGTTTTCTTGATCTTTAGATGATGGCGGGGCTCGAAGACGAGGCCGATGCTTTGACTGATCAAATTCGCAACTGTGATGATGTCTGGGATGATGTTACGGTTGTGGATTTGATCGGCAGGTGTAGTCGCGCTGACTCTTTGACCGTCGACTTGGTTTTCTATCCACTTCGACCTGTCGTGTTCTTTTTGTGCGCTTTTTTCGGGAGGACCTAGACGCACAGTGTAAGGATAAACACTGCTCATCGCTTTCGTCATTTCTTACTTCATCTGTAAACGGTGTTTCATGTTTACCTGGTATTTGTGTGCTGTCAAGCTTTCGATGTGAATGTCTACCTGTGCCTATGCATACTTGTTTTTTTAACTTTTGTGTGTTTAATCTTTGGTCTTGAAAAAGCTCGCTTATTGTGATTATAATAACTTTTTAAAATGTTTAAATGTTTTATTTACCTTTATTATTATATGTATTTTAATAGTATATTAACAGCTTTAACATAATATATCAAGCTCTGAAAATTTGTAATTTTCCAGGTTGCAACAACAGCTAACGGCATTTTTGATTGAATGAACGCTTTTCAATAATGCTGACAAATATCTAAAAATAATTGTCTAATATTGAATTTTGTAAATTTGTATTCTTTTAATAATTACAAGCTTACATATTAGTAACGCGAATCAATTTTTTTTAATTTTATCGATAATTAGTACAGTATTTTATTGACAAGTCAATTTTGATTCTGCATCTTTTTTTAAGTTAAATCTAATATCCAAGCTTGTAATGTGTAAATTTGTTCATTGTTGTATTTATATGTACTGAAAGAATGTTTTATATTTAACCTTAATCATTAAAAACACCCTTTTGGTATATCAACATCCTCTCTATATATAATCTTCTTGGGTTGTAAATTAATCGAACTTTTTCAAGATTTTAAATATTCGTAATTAAGTACTTATTAATAACACGTAACCGACAAATTTCTAGGGTATGGGAAGAGCAAGAGACGATTTGGACATGGAACGTGCTCTGCGACCAAGAATCAATGCTCCTGACGTCGTCAGATCGACGTTGAGTCACAAGGAGCTAAAGTATAACGAGAGTACGATTGATCAACTTTTGGGTACACCAAATAAGATCATTATTCCCGAACGTTACGTACCAGAAAAAGTGAGTTTTCACCTGAAGAAATTAAAATGAATAAATATTTAAAAAATATCATTGTTAAATATAAATATTATTTTAGACACCAGAGCTAACTGCTGAAGAGAAAGAACAGAGATCCAAGAAAGCAGAGTCAATAAGGAAAATGTTATCCGAGACTACAGTCACTGCAGCTGATGGCACAGGTTTGTGAAAAATATATTTATATTTTATTACTAATAAAACGATATACTAATGATTAAATAATTAATATTTCGCATTCTTTCTTTAGAAGACGATGACAACACCGAAAAGTCGAGTACATTGAAAAAGAAAGTAGCCGAGGAAAAACGGCAGAGGGAGCACATCCTTCAGCTGAATCAGATTCTGGCGAAGCAAGTGATGGAGAAAAGCAAAATGGTGGCTGGTACGAATCATCAAAATTGACTCGATCGAGTGTAATTTTGTAGCTTTGATTTTTTTTCGGAGTTTCACTCGTTATGCATGACGTCAGTGTTTTAAAACGTTAATGTCTGTTAGACTTAGAGGTGTGACGAGCATGTTTGTAATTTCTTTTATTTATGTTAAAAATTTATTTATATTTATCTTTCTTTATTTTTCTTCTTTGATGTCACTATATTTTTTTCGATCCTTAAGCTCATTACGTCTCATAGTGTCATTTCGAGTGGCCGCTCTGAAATATTTTAGACTTCCTTTGGCAAAATTCGTTTCATAGTCAACGTTACCGCAAGCAATGCTTTAGCTAAAGTTAGTATTAGAAAAGAACTTGGTAAAGCAATTAAAAAAATTTTTTTTAAATATCATTTTTGTGAGTTCAAACATTCTCATATTGGCTAAAAATGTATTACTTCGTTCTTGTCTAATAATAATATTTTGTAACTAATCAGCGCTACTAATTTTAGCTAAAAATAATTCTTTTGAATTATTTTTGTTAAAAGATCCATATAAGATCATTGTAAATTATTGATTATCTAATCGCTTATAGCTTCTCTGCATTGACGATGAAGCTAATATTTTGCCGACTAGTAGAGTGTTGTTTGGAACGTTTGTGCTGTGTGTAGGTAACCAGGCACACTGACTGACATGCTTCCTCCATCTTCCCATATAGGAAACGCACATCATATTACTGTTTGTCAGGTTTGTTTCTTTTTTTCTTTTCGTTATATGATATTAATTTTTTTATTTTGCCTTGTTTGAAACCTTTGAGTATTTATATCTTTTGTTTAAATATGTTGTTACCTTTATGATTGAAAAATTTATGTTTTTTAATATTAATAATATACTATTAATAGAAATATCAATGAAATTCTAATGATATTTTACTTCATTTATTTTTAGAAAATGTAGTTGAATTTTTCTGAAACTTTGCATGTCTTATTACTACAATTTATAAAAGTAAATTACAGTTTAATAAATGTAGATTCAGCAGTCTATTGTTTGATTGACAATAGTTTTTGGAAATTACAATTTATTTAATAATCTATATTCAAAATATAGTAAGATACGATTAAAAATGAAAACAAAATTTTAATACAAAAATACATTAAAAAATCTTAAACGGATATATAATTATGATTACTTTAAACCTTTTTTAAAAGTAAATAAAAATAGTATATTATTGAAAACAAGAATAATATACATGGTAAAGTATGCAGATTAATCATTTAATATAAGTTATACTCAAGCTATCATATTTCACCAACTGCATACTTCACCAACAGATCTTTCAAAACTTCAACAATCCATCACAATTAATATTTTCCACAGCAAACGCTCTTGCGACTCTTCCCCTGAACGCCGACTCCAGCATCGACGACGACGATCTCTCACCGGTGACGCCTCTGCCGCTCTACCAGCAAAGGGAAAACTTCTACTCGTAAGCTGAAAAGTCAGGCGATGAACAAGTCTTTCTTTGCACAAGTCAAAGAAAGACCCTCAGCAATTTTGTAAATAAATGGAAGGAAGGGTTACCAGTACACTCGTTCCACTTATGACGAAAAGTGCATCTCCGCGAGTGATTCGGAGAGTCTCGTGCAATAGACAGATGCGGATCGAGAGCGCAATAAATCGTTAAGGTCTTTGTTGTCAGGGATCCAAATGTTTGGATCGCGCGCTCGTGATCATATTGAGGATTAGTGTCGGCGTAGTCTTAGCGAACGTAGGTTTAGCGCAGAAAGTAATTGTGTAAATTATTATTATATACTCGACGAAACTCGTGTTAAAGTTAAGGTCACAATTTTACAAGGTATAGGAGAACGCCAACGTTTTGTGAGATTTTCGTTTCTGTCCGGACGTGTACGCGGATATTTAACTTTTACACCTACGTAAGCACTTCGTTGTCATATCATGAATTTCCTACGGATTTTTAGAAGTTTTTCAATTTAAATACTTTTAATAATAACGGTATATACCTTCACTAGCTTGCTGTAAGACTTATGTCGATAAGCTTTTGTAATGTATAAACACGAAAACTAAAGACTACAATGATTAAACTGAAGAATATTTCAATTCAGATATTACATTTAATCGAGGTAGAAAACTTGATCGGGTCAATGACGTGAGTTAATTTACCATTAATTGTTGATACAAAATCAGTGCCAAATGTATCTCGGAAGATAAAAATAAGCTTAATAATAATCGTGTTCTAAACAAAGATAACAACCACGTCAATTAATTAATTAGATTTATTCTATTGTATAAATTTACGAAATTTTTCGTCCCACGATATCAGCCATTCTGAGACGATTTTTCGAAATTATCTCAAGAGTAGGATCGTGGAAAAATTGTAGAAAGAATCGCACTTTTTTCCTGTATTAATTTTTCTTGTTGTGCTTTATTTCTTTATTCCCTGTTCGCCCATTGGCCGCTCGACGCCAATGACTTCGGTACAGCTTTAAAGAAACAAAAAGCTCGTAATTATGATAGCGCATGTACAAATCATATAATTAGCACTTTAGACTGTATGACGTAATGTAAGTAAACGTGCGTGTATGATAATAATTATAAGATAAGTAGACGTAAGAATGTTTGACGGAAGCGAGAATAAAGTAATAGAGAATAGAAGACGGTAAGGTTCACAGTTGCGTGAGGAAAAGCGGAATGAACACAAGATCTGTTTTTAAGTCTCAAATTATTTTTTTTTTAATTATACAATTCATTTTAAATAGATTTTAGTAAGAAAGTTGTAATATTACACATTTTAAAATTAAAAAATTATAATATATTTTATAATTTTAATTGCTTTTATAAATTCGAAATGGTATCGATAATCTTATAATATAACATTAAGTATGCAAATAATATTTTTTGAGCTTAAAATAAGATCTGAAAGACCTGTATTCTTTGTATTTGATCGATCGTTAGACTGTTTATTTACATACACGTATATGTATACGCGACGACGAAAGAGTTGACTTTTGAGAAAAAAGTTTATCAATCATCGCCTTCGTCGTCGGCGACGACATTAAAAAAAGCCACGAAAGTATATTATACAAATATAAATATATATCTGGATTAGGAATCCGCACGAAGTTTCGATCCTCAAATTTTTCGAGTCTTTATCGCTTTTTCGAAACCTTGCGCATGCACACTTATCGTAGACAATAAAGATTTACTGGAAGGTCATGATCGTAGGTAGAAAAGCGAAGTATACTTGACTCATCAGAAATTTTTTAAAAATTTCTGCGAGGACACTTCAAATGTTAGGAAGCATAATATGTCGATAAAAGCTCTTCCACGTTCTTTTTTTACTAGGTTGTATATACTGCATATATAAACGTATGATAGGTGTATTTAATCATTTTACACATAAGATTATGACATATGAGAAACGCACTTATAAGTCCTACATAAGGCACTTATAAATTTAACTGTACCGTTTTTTATGATACGTTTTTTAATCGAATAACGAACAATGTTTTAAGAAAGAGTTTTTTTTATTGTTTACAAAATAATCGTCGGTTATCGTCAATTTTTTAAAGAAAATTTATATTAAAAAAATACTGGGCGCTTGTTCAAATGACTTAACGTAAAGAGTATGATTATTTATTTTGCTGTTTATTGTACTGTTGAAATGGTGCTCTTAAATTACGTATTAAAAAAATTGTAAAATTTGTTTGTACGATTCGATAATTTGAACGAACGCCCAGTGCCCATAAACAATTAAAGCGAAAAAGTATAAAATGTAATGTGTTCCTTCCCTTGCGAAATATCACAGTAAACGTAAGCACGTATAATCCCTGTAACCAAAATCAATCATATAGCAACATTCATGTACACCAGACTACATAGAACAAAACGTTAAAAAGGATAAAAAAAACTTTTATACGCACCCATAGAGTGCACGATTTCGGTTCGCCGAATTTTCAAAAGGTTTCGCATAATATTTGCGGAACAAGTCGTTTTTTATTTGTTGATTGTCGAGTGTATACGCAGCCCCGTAATTACCTTACTGTATAATTGTATAACGATCACCCAGAGAAAAATGAAAGATGCAAATGCAGCGACTAAAGATACATTATATGTATAAGCGGATAGCATGATAATCAAGCGTCGCCCGTGCGCGTACGTAGTGACTATATAGGAGCTCAATTCTCGTATTGTTTTTTAATAACAGTGTGCACCGAGTGTTTGTTTTGTTGTGTAGAAATTGATCTATGCATAAAAAAGTATTGCATTAATTAGTAATTTAGTAATTTTAATGTTTTCTTTTACAAGTTCATTTTAACAGAAATATTTTCTATTATGAATTTTAATATTGCATAAATTTTAGTAATAAATCTTAGAAAATCTAATGTCTAAATGATGTCAAACATTTCTGTAGAACATTTTTTTAAATAGTTTTAAAAAACTATTTTTTATCTATTAATTAATAGTGAATATTATACGACAAAGAGTCAAATTTCGTTTTCAAATAAAACTTTGAATAAAAATTTAGTAACACAATCACAAAAAAATATTGAATTTTTCTCAACAATTTTATAAAAGTTCTTTCATATTGCATGCAAATATAAAGTTTTGTCAAAATTTATTTGTCAATGTGTAGTTTACCTCGTAAAAAAAGCAAACTATATAACACACGAACACTCAGTGTACTAATTTGTTGATTATTGCATAGTTGTATATTATACACGATCATTACTGCAAAGGCACCCCTAGAGATATCGTAAACGACTAAATCTAGCTTAGATTAGGTAGGAAAAAACAAAGTGTAATAAGTACATATGAATCATGCGTTTAAAGTCTATATATACACATACACCTTTAGCGTGTACGATGCGAAAATAAAGAGCGTAGGAACAGGTTTGATGAGAGATTTTATGTGGGAGGGGTGCGGCGAGAGACAAGAATAAAAACTATAGCATTGTTGAGGAAACAGTTACTTTGTAGAATTCGAAGATATAAAACATGAGAGAAGTAAATTATTTCAGTCAAAGTTCCTTTTTTGTATACACTATACAACGTAGATTAAATAAAAGAAAAACGCCGAAAGACGAATTACAAGCAAATTAGACACACTCTATTAAATTCTTATTTTTTCCGTCGAACATTGTTAGCGAGGTGCGAGAGAAAATTTATTTTTCGCGGTGACTGCTTCTTCAATGCGAGCTCCGGATCGGCTCTGTTTTTCCCGAGAGCTTTTTCGAAAATTCGAGGATTTTCTAAAGCTTTCCTGAGAACGGAGGCGATTCTCAAAGGCGAGAGTATTAACTGCAAGCGAGGAAGGAGCGTTTTGTTAATGGCGACCGTGCAAAGTGAACTGTTGCAGGCGTAATCTTATATATATTTAATTTAATGTTAATACTGTTTCATGAGAAATAAAACACAAACTGGTTTTTATATTATGGCGTCTTGTTATTTCTTTTCACCCGGCAAACGATCGCAAAAAATTATGAGCGTGTAAACATACTTTTTAACTCTTATATAGCAATTATTTTAAATACTTAATTTTGTTCTTTAATTTACTTTATTAAAGTGTTCAAAAGATATTTCAAATTTAAAAGTAACGAACAAAAATTCTTTTTATTTTTGAAAGCATTGGAATTTAACGGAATCGTCATCTTTTCTTTACTTTTTCAAAGCATAATATTCCGCAATGAAACAGGAATGTATTTAAATATCGGTAACAGAATTAAAAAAAAATTCCAACTGCATCTTC
>JAPYZB010003302.1:0-24469 GCA_030522745.1 Eupelmus kiefferi | reverse complement strand
AATGTTTTTAAAAAAGTTTTTAAAAGATTGCATTAATCTTTTTGCATAAAGTATGGAATATTTCACTGGAATATTTCGAAATATTCCGCTGAAATATTTAAAAAAAATATTTTAGAAATATTCCTGAAGGGCTTATGAAATTTTCCAAAATATTAGAAAGGGTGTTCGAATATACTAAAAGAGCAAATGTTTTCAAAAAGGTTTTTAAGGCTTTTTAAATATATTTTTCATAACAGTTTTTACAGCGTTTTGAAACCACCGTGAAAAAGTATTTAAAATGTTTATTAAAGGTTTAAATACATTTTTTATCAAATTCGAAAAAATCTTTACAAAATAATATTGTAATTTTTTTAAACCATTTTTTAAAAGATTTCTGAGGTACGTTTATAACATCTTTATAAAATGTTATTTTAATCTTTTAAAAACATTTTTTGAAAGGTTTTTGGAAAACCTTGTATATATGTTTTCGAGAAATGATTTTGAGGGAATTATAAGTGGACATTTGAACATCTTAAAAACATTTTGAAAAATTTTTTTATAAGTCTTAGAACATTTCTTAAAAACCTTTTAAAAACATTTTAAAAACATTTTGTGCTATGTGAGATATCAGGACAACTCACTTTTCCTCTGAGATTTATGAATAGTTACCTAAGAACATTAGTATCAAGTATTCGACGTTTTCTATATATTTTTTGGCATAGAATATGCTGATGTATTGTATAACTATCTTTGGTTAGACACCAGAGCCCAAAAGACAACCTAAATAAGTCTATTTTTCTAAAATTGATTTTGGGACACTATTGTAATTTTGATATTTTTGGATGTATTTAGGATTTGAAAAAGATTTCTGGCTCATTAATTACGTATAATTTAATTATTTTTATGTGTTATTAAAATGTCGGTTTCTATTCTGTAATCTATGGCTGGAAGAAAATATGTAATTTCTCTGACATAGATGGCGAACTCGGTAGATTTCGGATAAAATATTTTTTTTCACTTGGCGCCTGGCACCTGATTCTCGGGGCTCTGCGTTTTTAGCACCCGCCGGTCTGAAAATGGTCACTTTTGGCTCTCATTTTAGGTAGTAAAAAGTGCGAAAATCGTGCCTGTGTGACAAAAACATGTTTTTTATGTATTTTTTGCGTAGAATCCAATAACGGCATTAGTTTTATCGTTTATAATATCTGGTAAATAAAGCCCAAAATGGTTAAAAATACTTTAAAAACGCGGTTTTTTGAACTTTAAGGGGTGGCGAACCTCGCAAAAAAATCTGAACAAATTCAAGCATTTTGAGAACATACATTCTCAACATTCCACAAAATTCTGAGGCAGCACCTATTTTTTTCGACGTTTTAGAGCGATTTTAAGATTTTTTTATTTTTATTAGGTTAGTTTTTGCAAGTTGAAAATTTTGGAAAAAAATAATAGTTTTTTTGGATTTTTATGCAAAATATGCTCAATTTTTTTCGAATTCTTTTGTAAGTGATATGACGCCCAAAACAATTATTTTTGAAAAAACACGTTTTTTGAGGTCAAGATTAGTTAGGATGGAGGGGGGGGGGTGCAATTCGTAGCTTAAAATCTCTTTTTTCTGCATATATAAACTAGTTTTAGACTAAAATTTATGGGGGACATTTTTTCTATCTTCGTGGGAGGGTACCCTTTATATAAATTTTTCTAATAAATATTAAAAATCATAAATAAAATTAAACAATATTAAGGCGACTACGGAAGTTAGGCTAAAGGTCTCATTTCGTAGTTTACAAACTACACTTTTAATTTACAAAATTCTGCTGGCCTCGAAGAATAGTGAAAAACTTAAATATTCCAAGAAATTTGTAAATTAAAAGTGTAGTTTGTAAACTACGAAATAAAACCTAACCTAACCTCCCAAGTCGCCTTAAGCATTATTAAAATAATATTAAACATCAAAAAAGTTTACAAAATTTTTTTCTCTTTTAACGGGACCCGAATTTCAATTTTTACCTACCGAGTAGATATTATGAAGGTTATAAAAATACATATAAATAAATATTAATAATAATTGCGAAAAGCGAAGATAAATTCACCCTCCGTAAAAGGGTTACCAGATATGGCGATTTTTCGCCAAATAGGAAAATTTTTATGTTTCCTGACGAAAAAAATATATGGGATAACGATTGATAAATTTTGGCGATTTTGTATATATTGCTAATATATACAAAATCACCAAAAATTTGCAATCGCTAACGCATGTATTTTTTTCGTCAAGGTTCATACAAATTTTCCAATTAGGTAAAAAATCGCCATATCTGGTAACTAATAAATAGTACACTCCATGTCCCTGCAAAATTTTAAGTCAATATATCTAAGCATTTAAAAAGAAAGATTTATTTAATTTTTTTAAATATGAAAAAACTAAGATTTTTAAGACAAATAAAGAAAATTTCAATCAAACTTTATTTTTAGAAATATTGATTCTCCGCACTTCTTGGCTCTCCTTTTATCTTTCTACTCCTGTATACGTTCCTGCTTATTTGCTCTCATACTCTCTAAATTTAAATCAGTGAAAATCCACTATTTTACAGCTAAAATGCTGCGACTACGTTGATTAGTTGCAGCATTTTAGCTGCAAAGTAGTGAATATTTACGATGTATCAGTGAATTTCTGTCACATCTCTGGATCACAGATCTTGATGAAAGCCAAAGCCGTACGGTCCAACACTTCGGATAACTCATTTTACCAATGGTTGTAGTTTTATTTTAAGAAAAATATGGAAAATGAGCTTCTACTTGATATGCGAATAATTCAGTCTACGAATATTCGCAATAAATTTTTAATAACTGAAATCAAAGTACAAAAAACAAGCTTCAATTTGCCGTCTTCACAATTAAGAATTGATAAATAGAACCAAATTTAGGTTTGTTTAAAGTTAAGCTACGAAAATACACTTATTAACTATGAAATTCCGAACGAAGGAATTTAGTTGATTTTTAGACCACTTTAAACAAGCATAACTTTTGTCTAATTCTAATTATTATCAATTCTTCATTCTGAAAACGGCAAATTAAAGCTTGTTTTTTTTCTACTTTAATTTTAGCTATTAAAAATTTATTGAGAATATTCGTAGACTGAATTATTCGCATATCAAGTAGAAGCTCATTTTTCATAATTTTTTTATAATAAAACTACAAACATTGATAAAATAAGTTTTCCGAAGCGTTAGAGCGTACAGCTTTGGCTTTACTCATTTTTTGGTACCCAAAAACATATCACAAAGTTTCATCAAGATCTGTGATCCGGAGAGTGATACTCTCCTAGTGAATTAAATTTACAGAGTTCAATTTTAACGGGGTTCGAAAAATTCAAATTTCGCGCCTAAATTTAGCAGACGAAAAATTAACTATTTTGCTTATAACAAACAATAAAAATTAAATTACGACAAACGACGAGATAGTCGCCCTCCGTTATGTAATATTATCTACCATTTTACAACGTTTCAAGTTTATATTACAATACCATTACGAGAAAAGTTTGAATAATGTAAAAAATTATTATTATTGAAGCTTTTCTTGCCGTGGTATTGTAATATAAACTTGAAACGTTGTAAAATGGTAGATAATTACATAACGGAGGGCAACTATCTCGTCGTTTGTCGTAATTTAATTTTTATCGTTTGTTATAAGCACGCTAGTTAATTTTTCGTCTACTAAATTTAGGCGCTAAATTTGAATTTTTAATTGAGTATCGGACCCCTTAAAACAATTTAACCTTAACTTGAGGAAAATAAGTGAGACTTCGAAGGGGAGAAGGTCGAGAAGAGAAGGCAGATTTCAATTTTTCTCATAGCTTCGGCAAAATAGTGTTAACTTGTTAAACTTTTGAAAGTAGAGAAGAAACGAGGAGAGCATAAAGAGGTTTGTCTTTTCCTTGTGTTTTTCGTATGCTTTAGTGACAAAATTCTTACGTTAAAAAGTTTTATTTAGGAAATCTGTATAATTATTATTTTTAATTAAGGGGCCGGAAACGAAGATAATTTTATTTTTATTTTAATTCGTTAGAACATTTTTAGTCTAAATACATAGATAAGCACATGCGCGCGCTCATAAGTATTAATTTAAGTAAAGTAAATAAAATAAATTAATATTTTCTAGATTAGTAGAGGACGAAGAAGGTCAGAAACTTGATCAAGAATCAGAAGATGACGATGATGATCAAGATTTAAATACTGAAGATTTAATAGCTGCGGTATCTGCAAGTGCTGAGCAAGGTATTGCTCTTTTTTCACAATGGCTAGGTTTAAATCTGGCGCCGAAAGTCAACATCATAAATGGAAGTAATAGCGAGATCAAGTCCAACATAAATATCACTTCGATTAGGCATGCTCGTACCATATCCATTCTTGAAAACGAGGTAACTTGAGATCTAGATCGTTACTACGTTTATTCTAAACTTTTTCTTCTATTGTCTCAAAAGAGTTATTTACACGCTTTCACGATTTTCATATAAACGCTTTTATCTGTATAATCAAAAGTGGTTATTTAAGGAAATATGAAAGAATTGAAAAGAACTCTATTCAATATCATATGGGAACTTGAAAATTATATCGTCAATATTAATTAGGTTAATTGGGAACAATTTTACCGACATTTTAACATGAATAATTTTTTTTAACAAATACAGCGAACCTTTTATGAAAATCGAACAATGACATTTTTTAATAAAATATACAATCTTAAGAAAAAAACATTTTCTAATTAATCTAATTGATGTTTATGGCATACATTTTGCTTTTTTCATTTTTATGCAAAGAAAATTATTTTTTTCTGCCAAAAGCTTCTAGAAAAAGTAATTATTCTATTTTGCAATTAAAAATAAAATTTAAAAACAAAATTGCTTCTATTTGTTTACTACGTAATTCATAATAAGTTTAGATTTATTGAAAGAATGTGTCACTAGACGATTATATGCATTGTAACTTTACGATGAACACGATTTCATGAATTAAAAGATTTTTTACTTTTTTTAAAGTCAACACAATACTGTTGGTGAAATGCTGAACATATATAAAATTATGAAAGGAACATTATTAAAGAAAAAGTGTAGGTATAGATATAACTAATAACTAAATAAAAATTTCGGTTTTACTCTAGCTTTTTTATTAAATATTTTAATTCAATAATTTAATTTAGTATTTAAATGAATTATTTTATTAAATCAATTAATGTTTCTTCTAAGTGCAGTAACAAGATTATTGATTTATAAGTTTTGTTTGCTCGTAAAAATTAGATTAAGATTATGACAATACTTACTAACTCATAAATTATTGTTAAAAGTTGTTGTTTTTTACTTGCTGTAAGTGGATGTGACTGTAGAGCGCGTCCTATTCTAGACTTAAGAGTTTTATTGCGTTCTATTACTGATAGATAATAAAATACTCTTTATACCACTCTTGTTAAGAAAATGTAACTATGGCACGATTAAAATAAGGGTAAATATGCTTGAAGATGGCCACATGATCATTAAATCCATTTGATGTTTCCTAGCAATTTGAATTTATGCAGCGTTAGAACGTTTCGCTTCAAGAATTTAATTTTAACTTCATAGACACGTATTTTTACTTTAATTATTTGAAATAGTTATAAATAGTTAAACTATCAATTTTTTGATTTTAGAAAGATGTAAAATCTGCGATACATGGACGATAAATAGTGATTTTAACCTCGTATGAACTTTTCACCCTCACTTCGTTCGGGCGTAAACGTCCACACAAGGTTAAAATTACTTTACCGCACTTGTGTCGTAAATAACTATTAGATACTCTTACCAAACTGCTGACAAAATTCGCTCAAATATTAAATTTTACTTATATTAATTAAATTTTATAATTTACAACATATCAATTCATTCTAATTTTTCGATTTATATTGTAAACACTATAAATATATTTGTTATAGATATCTTAAGAAGTTAAATTAAATAATCTACTAATAATTTTACTAATATGTTATATTTTTATTGGTTTATACAATTTTAGGATAAAAGCGAGGAAAGATTCAAACAACTTCTTAGTGCTCAAGATAACATTTTAAAAGAATCTGCTACTATCGGAGAAGCTCCAAATGGCTTAGCAACGACTTTCTTTTACTCTCAACCAAGTGCTGATGATGTTCGTATATCTAATTTAGAAAAAGTAGCAACTATTTCTCCAGAAAATCTAGCAATTGTATCATCCGAATCCAGAAGAGGAGGACGTGCTTACAGTATACATCAACATGGAAATGAAGTATAATCAACTTTTAATTATTTTATTTATTGAAAGCTCTACTTTATTTATTAATAGCAGATTAATTAAATATTATTTGAATTTTAGCATTAAAGATTCGATTGTAAAAGATTGTAAATTATTTAAATTTTACTTATTAATATATATCAAGACATCGTGATTATTTTGCTATAAAAATCGTTCTTTTTATTTATAACATTAAACATAAAATATACTTTATGACATTAGTAGTTTACTAAAAAAACCTGGACTAGAGTAGTTTTTTTATTATGTCTGTAAATTAAATAGTATATTTGAGAGCACACAAATGTATGTATGCTTAAAATACGGCTGTACGTGTAAGTTAACTTAAGTGACTGATGTATTTCATGACTTGCTTATACATGAGCTTAGATTGATGTCACTGTCGGTTATGACGTAACTTGACTTCGGTACACGACCGACTCTTGAGGATGTTGTAGCCGTATACTTATTTTATTTATATTAAAACGTCTATTTTGTGAACTAAGCACTATAGCTATTACGATTATTATAAAAATAATAATTGCAATAAAAATCTGGAAATACTTTTTTGCTATATGGTTTGAAACATTTTCTTGATTTTTAAAATATTATTTGATACTTCGTGAGCAAAGCTCGATTTCGCGCACGCTTGAGCAACAAAGCACATTTTAAATCTCGGTTTGTACATATCGTATCAAAAAATACGGTTCGATACATGAGCGAGGTAGTGATTTCAACCTCGTGTGGCCTTTTCACCCTCGCTTCGCTCGGGTGCAAAAGTCCACATAAGCCTGAAATAACTTTCTCACAGTAGTATTGTAATGTACTATATTGATCTTAGCATGATTTTGTAAGCTGTGCGCCTCAGTTATTACTATTAGAGAGCCAATGAACCCATTAGATTCATTATAAAAGTAATAATTTCAATAAACACTTTTAAATTCAGTTGAGGTCGTGTGTCGTACGGCTACTACATCCATATTTTGAAAATTTAAACTGCTATTTATGTATGTAAAATATTGCAAGTGTAAGTATTAAATTAATTGTAAAGTTCTTTTAATCGCTTATAAATTCAAAAATATTATCTGATTCTCTGTTATTTGACCGTACAATGTAAAAAATGATGCTTTATATAATAAAATTATTAATTTTAAATGATTAAAAAATTATTTATAAATTATTGTTATTCATATAACTAGTATTATTTTTTTTTATAATGCATATAATCTATAGGTTTTTCTTTATTTTTAACGGAAAATAAGATATTGTGAAAAATTATGTTTTTATAACTTTTTGTAAATTTCGTATTATCGATTTCTGACACTTACTACAATTTAATTACTGCAATTTCGTACCATCCTGAAATTTATTGAATATGCAAAAACAATAAATGTAATAAATTCTAAGAATTTGAAAATTACTGAAAAGTTTTCAAGTACATATTTGTAAGTTACTGTAAGTTTTTGTAACTTATTTAAATATTTGTAAATTATAGTACATGTCCGAAATCGATTCATAAGTTACAAAAAGTTAAAACAACTTTCAGAAGCTACAAAAATTTACAAAGATTTATAATTTTTTATGGTTACTTACACTAATTTTTTCCATTAGTATTTATCAATTAAACTAAAATTACAAGTATTTTATTGCTTGATTGCAATACAGTATATATAAAAAATTACACTATAATTTTATATTCTAAATGTATTCACATTCTTCTGAAAATAAATGGAATCTTTATTTTATCAACAATTTCCAAATAAAAGGCAAATATTTTCCACGACATTTTGAGAAATTAGTGTCGGATTGTATATCTGTTCTCAGTTTTATTAAGCAGCATATCGAATTCTTTTGAAGTGCAAGGAATTCCTTCCATGGATTTCCGTTTATGATTTATAGCAAAATCACGCCTTCCAATGTGAAGAATAATGTCACCAGTTTTTATAGCTTTGAATTGAGCTATTGCCTCTGCATGGGTCATACCATATAAACTTTTTGCATTAATTGACAAAATTTCATCTCCTGAAATGAATAAGACAAGATATTAATGTTTTCAAATTGTATAAGTATAACAATTCTAAAATAAGATACAAAAATATTTTATTATTTATACTACATAACTGATAATAAACAGATAATAATATTTTATTCATGTATAAAAAAACATTGTTTGTAAAATATTACAAAAATGTTATTCTCAAAAAAGCTTTTTGAGAATGATAATGTTGACTCCAATAATAGTCTCTGTGGTTTCACTGTCTATAATTTATTTATTTATTTAAATCAGCTAAATTTGGACCATCTCAGTGATTATGATTACTATAACACTATTCAGGTTGAAATCAATTAAAGATAAGTATTTAAAACCTATCGTTAAATATAAACGGTGGACTATTTTAATCGCCCCACCCAAATTTCTCGGAATCTAAGCTGGATACAAAAAAATTGTTCAGACAAAAGTTGAAGGAGACAAAGGGGCCATCTTTTGGTAAAGTTAGTTTCGAACTTAAAATTTATTTTCAAGGTTATTTGAAGGTCAGAGTGTTTTTTTTAACGGAAACACCTATATTTGACTCGGATTCAGAAAGAGCGGGAAATTTCACGTCCAGAAGGATAGTTTATACATTTTTAAATGAAGGTTAAACATTGAAAATTTGTCCAAAACCTGTTTTTTTCCAATTTTTGTTGGCTTACTAATGTTACAAGTTGCTCGCGACTAAGGTGATCACCTAACTTTGTCTTTGGGGAGTCAATTTTTGAGGTCATTTGAAGGTCAGAGAATTTTTTTAATGGGAACCCCTATTTTTTACCCTGAAATAGTATTGAGCCCACAAAATTATGTCTAATTTGATACTTGAAATTGGCTATTGTTAACTTGTTAAATTGTCTAATGTTCACAAACTATTTTTTTCCGTTAAGCAAAAAAAAATGAAAAATAAATTTAGTTAAATAAAGTTTGTATTTCAGAATAGGTACATTAACATGTACATTGTCGATTGCAGAAATATCAAAAACCAATATTTCAAAATAATATTTTTAGAATGTTTATTTTACCGATATTTAGAAAATTAAATTATAATAGTACAGACTCATGTCACACTGCGTGCTCGTTTGAAATCTTCGATTTAACTGAGACCAACGGACCTTCAGCGCCTGTTGAGCGCAAGTTTTTTGCTGAAAATTATTCTGCGATTTTATGCGATCTACAAAATGTAAACTGGGACTCTGCTCTGTATGATAATGATCTTGATTTGAATTTTATATTGACCTTCAAAATATTTTATACGAGGTTATTGAATCTCATGTTCCTCTAGTAGGGCGGAGTCTTGGGTTTTATTCAAAATAGTACGACCTTGAACTCGTTAAGGCAGTGCAGGATAAAAAGCGTTTAAATTGCATGGGGAAGTCTAGTGACGATTATTCTTGTTATATCGAATTTAAAAGACATAAAGTTCTATGTATTCACCTGTCTTGTTCAAAGTACCGTGACAAGTGCATTCTTTTGAGTCCGGTTGGAGGAGGCAATATCCGCAGCTTTTGGTCATTCGTATAGAATTTAAATAGTGATTCTCACATACCATCTTACTTACACTTTCAGGCTTTTTTTTGGCTCAACCTATTCCGATTCCTTGCATTCTATAATTTTAAATTTGAAAGATAATGCGAACCATGGTCCGGATAATATTCCGGCCTACTTCATTAAGCGTTGTTGGTTGCTATTGAGAGTCCAGTTATAAATATTTTCAATAAAATGTTATCATCTGGTTATTTTCCTAAGTTTTGGAAATATTCACAGATTTTTTCAATTTTTAAAAAAGGTGATAAGCATGACGTGAAAAATTACCGTCCTATAGCGATTTGAAGCTGCTTATCTCAAATATTTGATGCTTACTTAACCCACGGACTGTTACACTTGCCTCTCATTTAGTAGATCAGCAACCGTTTGACTACCACCAATTTCGTATTATTTAACGACTACCTTTCTGTAACTTTGGCCCATTCTTTATAAGTCGACACTATCTACGTAGATATGTCTAAATCATTTGATAGAGTGAACCACAAACGCCTGTTAAGGCAACTTCGGAGGTTAGGTCGGGTTTTATTTCGTAGTTTACAAACGACGCTTTTAATTTACAAAATTCTTTGGATATTTTAGCTTTCCACTATTCTGCTGGCTTCAAAGAATGATAATTAAACACCCAGCAGTAAGAGTTTTAAATTCTGTATTTTTATTGTGAGCATAGATTCCCGCTAACGAATCCGCACGGCTCTGATCCCGGCACGTGCGTGACACTATCAAATCTAATTGTTTATTTAGCGACCGAAATACCGAGCGAGTGCGCGAGTGTATACTTGCTATGATTATAGAATAAATCTATTCATTATATAAATCAGTGTTTAAGTGTTTTCGTACCCCTCATCCCAGCTATCCACGGTTAATCCACGGAAGTGAAATACATAAAAAACAATTTGTTAAAGAGCTGTAACGGTTGTTGGAACTAGGATTAAGTTAAATTGACAGTTTTATATTAATGGATAAAACCTTGATTGATTCAAACTTTTATTATTTTTAATTTTCCGGATTCAAAAATTATTGTTTTTTTATATTTGAAAAAAAGGAAATAAAATACAAGACAACTTTTTCATTTTATTAAATACAGTTAACTAGTATTTTTTTAGTTAGCTTTACACAAATCAAATTAAAGAAACTATTGAAATCAGATTATGTTTAGTCAAGTAAATATAATAATTTAACAAAATCAAATAAAATCTAAATTATATTTTTTAATTTATTGAAAATGTTTAATGAATGTACATTTTGAAAAAAATAATCAAATCAATCGCATTATCGGCGGCTTCACTTTTCGGGTATCTCTTTTTTAAGAAGATCACTATTAGCGCTACGATCAATATTAGAATGCATTATTTAAATTCAACAAATTAATTCATAAATTAATTGATTAATTAAATTAACTCGCTTCGCGCTGGCGAAAAGTCTCACGAGGCAAATAAACACCTTCCATGTTCGCTGTCATATTAAGTTTGAAAAGAAATGAATTTATTGATCACCACGAACTAGACGAAAGATTAGACTCAAAAACTCTGTGAGGTGTACTATGTTTAAATACATGTTTAAATACAATTAACATAGTACAATTATTTACGTAACTATGTTTAAATACAATTAACATAGTACACCTCACAGAGTTTTTGAGTCTAATCTTTCGTCTAGTTCGTGGTGATCAATAAATTCATTTCTTTTAAAGTATATTTTATTATTTAAAATATACGTTAATTAATTATATTTAGCAAACTGAAAATTACCTTTCATTGACTAAATATAATTTGATTTCAGTACATTCTTTAGATTGTTTAATTTGGATGATGCAATCTAATATCAACATAAAATTTGGTGGCGATCTTTGTTTTCTTCTTAAGAAAAAGATACACGAAAACTGAAGCCGCTTAAAACGGGATTTGATTGGTAACTTTTGAATAGACGGTAAAATTCAAATTGTGAAAAATATTTAAATATTAAAACAGATTTTATTCTTACAAAGTTATTTGTGAGAGTCATTTATAATACAAAGCAAGTTAAATAAATAATAAAATAATGAATATATTATTTAATAAATTTTGATTTCATGATAATTTAAACATTAAGAATTTTTAACTTTAAAACTTATGAAATGCCAAAAGTACAAACAAAGAAAAAATGCAGTTCGCGCGAAGCGCGCGAAATGTTTAAAAAAAATATACTTTATGCCACTCTAACCTCAAAATCATAACTTTAAGATGAATTTTCAGCTCTCGCGGCATAAAATACTGTTCAATACTGGTGCGTAAGGTGATTTTTGCCTCGTTCGACTTTTCACCCCAGCTTCGCTCGGGCGAAAAACGTCTGACGAGGCAAATAATCACCTTCCACACTCGTATCAAAATGTACTATTTTATCAATTATACGAATAATTGCAAATCTGTTCAAATACATAAATTTGTTTATGGAGACATAATTAAATAATTCTGTGTCGGTTATCCTCTAAGTTAAGATCAATTATATATACGCATACATTTTTATAACGTTTCATAGAATAATTTTTTGTGCAACTTCTTTGAAAAAAATCATTTTTATAGCACGCGTTGTTTTAAATTCGCATTTGCCGCATGCTTTTTCGTGGCGTAAGTAGTGCTTTCTGACATAGTTCAGATAGCATTTTACATATGCCACAGTACTTGTAATTAACGATTATTAATAATCCGAATCACTCTAAAATCAGCTTTTATACTTTGTCAAGCACGGCCCGGGATCAGAGTCGTGCGGATTCGTTAGCGGAAATCTATGTGCACATTCATAACACAGAATTTAAAACTCTTATTGCTAAGTGTTTATTCAACAAACTATTACAAAATGATGGGCGCCAACCGTGTTTCTATGGCCACCTAGCTACCTCATGGACAGCACGCTCGCACAACTGTACTATTATCACGGTAAACTACACAACAGCGGACTCGAGGAAATACCGTGTCACGGCACTAACTTGAGCTGAGAGGCATTATGGAGGCTAGAAAGGGCGGGGATAACAACAGGCGGAGACTCACCAATGACGCATACTCACGCTTTCTCCAAGACAGCACTCATGTGTGACGCCTGCACTGACTGCAGAACGGCTGCAGATATGTGTGTGTGTGTGTGTGTGTGTGTGTGTGTGTGTGTGTGTGTGTGTGTGTGTGTGTGTGTGTGTGTATGTGTGTGTGTGTGTGTGTGTGTGTGCGTGAGAGAGAGAGAGAGAGAGAGAGAGAGAAGATCACGGCGCGTCTCTGAACTATTCGCACGGTTTTTCCTCGGGAAGATAGGTTTTCCCGCGAGCTTACTCTCGTGGCACGGGCGCGCCTTAATTTTGTATTGTGGAGTGATTCCACTGATTGGATTTTTATTACTTAAATAAGAATATACTACTTTTCACTTTAAACTCAAATTCACGTGTCCTCGTTTGACTTTGAAAACCCTTATTATCCTGACACCGAATACCACCGCCTCCGCGGGCACAGAACGTCACTGTGCATATAAAAGATCTGATGTTAGAATATTAATAAACGAAATTAATAAACTGATAAATGTTAATAAACTGATGTTAGAATATATATTATAATAGATCTAATTGAGTAAAACAAAATATAAAAAAGTTATTGAAAATGATTATTCCACTAACCAGGAGAGGTTTTCAGATCCGGGTCACAGATCTTAATGAAACTTTGGGATATTCTTAGGTACCAAAATATGAAATAAGTCATAGTTGTCCGGTCTAACGCTTTGAAATACTCGAGTTATGAGCACTTGTAGTCTTATTTTAAAGAAAATATAAAAAATGAACTTTAAATGGAAGCGTGAATTATTTAGTCTGGAATAAATCCTTAATAATCATTTAGTAACTAACATAAAACTAGGAGAAACAAGCTTCAATTTGCCGTTTTTAAAATTAAGAAATAATAGGGACCAAAGTTATGTTTCTTTAAATTTAATTAGCTGAAATGCACTGAATAATTATAAAACTCCACAGGTCGAAATGCAGTTGGCGTTCCGCATAATAAGCATAACTGTAGTCCTAATTATTATTTCTTTATTTTGAAAATGGTAAATTGAAGCTTGATTCTTCTAATTTTATGTTAATTACTAAATGATTATAAGGATTTATTCAGACTAAATAATTCACGCTTCAATTCGAAGTTCATTGTTTATATTTTCACACACACACACACACACACACACACACACACACACACACACACACACACACACACACACACACACACACACACACACACACTCACACACACCCACACACACACACACACACTCACACACACACACACACACACACTCACACACACATACACACAACACGCGCGCGCACGCGCACACACATACATGCGAACCAGCATTTTTTAAAACACGCATTTTCCGACTCTCCAAAGGTCATGTAACCAATCTAAAATGAAAAATAGGAATCGAAACTTTACACCAATACAAAGCTTTCTCTTTGAGAGAGCAATACAAACAGTACAGTAATGAAAAAAGAACGATGATGTGGATAGATTACTTTCACTAGAACCCGCTTTGAAATTAATAAATTACGCTTTTAGTTTCTTAAAATATTTAATCTTCCACCTTTTTTGTACCCAGAAAAACACTAAAAGTTCAAATATATTAGCTAAAAACGAAATTTTAAAGCTACAAAATAAATCTAATGTAATGTAACAAAACCCAAAATGCAAATGTATTTTATAATACCTTCTCTAATTGTGCCGAGTTCTGAAGCTTGTCCATTGGAAAATATAGTCTTTACATAAATGCCCATGTTTCCTCGAGGACTGTCAATACCGCCAACAATGCTAAATCCTAAACCTTTATAGCCCGGTCCTTTCAGGAATTTTACGGTAAAAATATTGAAGGATCTTGTTTTATTTCTAGTCCAAGGTAAAGTGCAAAAATGTAACATGCTTGTATCATCTATCTCTATCTCAGATTCGGAATTTAAACTTTCATCTGTTTTACGTATTTCTCTTTTATATTTCAATCTATTTTGAGAAAGGTCCGATATATTAACAGCGCTTCGTCTGCATATTGTTTTTGTAATATCTAATTTAGGTATCGTAGTAGATCGCAAATCTGTGGAGCTTGGTGTATAATCGTTCGTTTTTGAAGGAATACTTCTACGGTGCAAATTTGTTACACTTACTCGTGGAATTTGATAAGTCAAGTTTTCATTTGATTGACTTGTTGAATTAGAAATATAAAAGTTTGATGTATCTTCAACATTTAAAGCCTTTCGCCTTCTTATAACATTTATTTTGCTAAACTTGCTGCGTAAAGTATTTTGAATTTCAGCAATAGCTTTGTTAGTATCTGAAACAAATTAATTTAGTGAATTTCTATTAACTTAGTTATTTACTTAAGTAAATTCTAAGAAACTTTTTTCATTCTTATATATTACAACCTACTTGGAAGTCTTAGAGAAGAGCTTTGCAAAATCTTTCCATTTGGGAATATAGCTGCCATAGATCTTGTAGGTGCTGGAGAAACTTCTCTACTTGTCGGAGTTGAATTAACTACTCGAGCAGAATTTAAATTCTGCTTTGAAATACTTGTACGCTTCAATTTCCCCCATCTTTGACTAATATTTACATTCCACGAGTCTAGAATAATTATTAGTAAAATAAATTTTCATTTTACTTTATTAATAAGAGAACGAAAGTTTTAATAATATTAATAATGTTAAATGTGAATTTTCAATTATATAATGTAAATCGCTGAAATTTATTTAGCAAGTAAAAAACACAAGTAAAAAATTTGTTTGTACTTTATTTTTACACAATTTGTATGTGATCTACTGTATCCAGATTGTATACATTATTCACACAATAGTATATTTAGTGACAAGGGCAGAAAATAGAAGTTTTGTGCACTGTGTGTACATGAGCCCGAGGCGAAGCCGAGTCGAAAGTGCGTTGCCGATTCCCTAACCTGAGCTCCAGACTATCGTGCATCGATGGATGATTCTTCGACAGCCGCCGATTGGACATGTGGTCGTCAGCGACTGTCGAAAAAATATCCACAAGTAGCATATTATTATATTTTTCAGATAAAAAAGTAATTTAATTTTAAGTAAAGATTCATACTTAATAAGTAATTCAAGTTTTAAAAAATATTTTACGTATTTATTTTTTATAAATAATTATTTACGTTTTAATTTCTATTATAATAATAAAAGTTATGACTCTAATAACTTCTTTCTCGTTGGTAGTATAGTCATCATGAGATAAATCTACTTTTGATGCCATTTTTCTGAATAAAAATGTACGATTGCAGTTAGCATGCACAGGTTAAAAAACAATATGCCATGGGTAAAACTGTTTTTCCTTTGTTTTCTGCTCTCTCGCCTATATTCACAGCGGTGCCGCCAAACAGAGCAACAAATTGTTATTTTCTGCCACGAAATCGAAGGAAAATGAATTTCGACTGAGGGATAAAGAAATTTTTTTTATTTTCTACGTAATTTCAATTATTTTTAATTAGTTTTTATGTAATTGAATTTCTTATTAATAATTTTTAAACTGAACTAAAATAATTGCATCAATTTAAAAATTTTCGGAGCATAGGATCGATTAAAAATCAATTCTTAAAATATTTGAATATTCCACGTAAGTTTTCATTAATCTTTCGCGAAGCTTTTATGCAAGAATCCTACGTAACTTTAATAAAATTTTTATTTAGCTTACAGAAAAATTAATGGCAGCTTACACAGAAATCTTTCTTAAATCTTTTGGTGGGAAACTTCCTGAAACTTTATGCTATAAGGAATTATAATAATTGAGATTATAAATATTAAAATTTGATGACACATAAATTATGTAAAATTAAATTTAAATTATAGACAAATTAAATTAAAAAATCAAAAGTAATATCTTGGTTTGGTTTAGATCGAAAAGTCGTTATTCAGATAATAAAATTTTTCACTAATAAAATAATATGTATTTTATTTAAATTAAAAGTTATAATCTTTTAAAAAATACACACATTTTAGTTAAAAGATAATTAACTGTAATACTTAATACAAAAATGTTATTTGGAAAATGAATATATTTTTTACTCTATAAAATGCATTTAACCTAATTATTAAAAAATACAAGAAACACTTTTTTAAAAATTAAATTTTGCTATAAAAAATAATTTCTCACATAAATAAAATTTTGTCCGGTATTCAAAAAATAAAAAAGAAACATGATAACAGATTTTGTAAATTAAAATTATAGTTATTCAGTTCCTTTAATAATTCAGCACAAGTACACACATGCACGCAGACACAGTACACTGTAAATTTATTTTCGTCATTTTTAACATAAATGGATAGTTGAAATTGTATAATAAAAGAATCTTGTGTTAAATTGGATAACGGATCGTGTATTATTTTTCGATCATCATATTTTAAAACAAACATTTTTGACACAAATACTTTTATTTAATTACATAATAATAATTTAGCATAGGATTTCGTTAAATCTATACTTTTACGTGTAGAATTTTTATACACGATTTTACTACCTTTGAATCGATTAACACAAGTACACAAAAAAATTTACATTTTATCGAAAACTAGTATCCAATATATAAATCTAGTAATGTCACTATAATTTTTTGATTCAATATGACATATAAAGTTGGACTATCAGTTTTCGTCAGCTCAACTATTCAATTATACATTACAATGGAGTAGAAGCATGTCTAGAATTCAATAGCGAGCACTGTCAACTGTTTCTCTGTCACGGTATGCGAACCCCAGGAGCGTCATGTCTCATATTTTTTTAAGCCAGGCCGCAATATATATTCATGGCATTGACCTTACATATTAAGAAATAATATGATTTTTAGTAGAAAGCAACTATTATAATTATATTCTTGTAATAATCATCCACACCATGTTGCCAAAAAATTTTGTACTTCCAAATTGAGAAAAACAAGGCAAATTTGTAAATTTTTTTAACTTACTTCAACTTAATTTTCTATTAAAATATGAAAATTTAAAGAATTAAAAAACTCAATGTTACGTATGAATTAGACGTATAACTATGCGTGACATTGTGTTATGTTTTAGTATTTAAATTTTAAATTTTGCTTCCTCATAAAGTAAGTCTTGTAGTAGTAAAATTTTTTGTTTAATCAAATTGCGTTCTAACCTTAACATGTTAACGTTTTTTTCTAGCATGTTTAGTAATGTTAGAAGTTTAAATCACCTGATTTTAGAAAATGTCTACTTATGTGTGGCGTATGAATGTATCCACTGGATTTTACTCACATTTTAAGACAGTTTTAAGATAAAAAAGAAATTTAAACATGTATCTAGTTGCTTTTGTTTTATATGGATTTGAAATTATACGAGCTACTATCTAATATTTTGATATTTATTTAAATATTTATTTGTAAAATTTGAATTTTTGTGTAATTTAATTGACAGGAAAAGTTTTTATATTTAATTTATGATAAAATTTTGCAATCTAATATTTTTAATAGTCAAAAAAATTTATAATTTGCACAATTAGTATTAGTAGAAATATCATACCTTGTCAAGACATATCCATAGCTTTTAGATAGTAATTATAGATACTTTAGGTGATAATATACCTATAATTTCAACTCTTAATAGATTCAGCACTACAAAAATTGCAAATTTTAATAAAGATGTCGATCATTAAAAAAAATATGCTTGAACATATTTAATATTTAAGCTGAATAATATACATAGAGAAACAATAAATGAATTTTGAGGAAGCAATGTGGAAGCAATGAATTGGTAGCATTTTTTATAATTTTTTCTATTTGGTATTTTATCTATAAATTTAATTACTATATTTTTTTTATTTATTGTAATAGTTTTGGTAATAGTATAGATAAGTAATAGTAAAATTCTCGAGAGAAATATCAGATTAAAAATGACTATACTAAGCTTTACGTGCGCAACTATAGCTAACTCTCTAAGAGGATAAAGACGCGTTTTTTGTGAAGTTTTATAAAATTATAAAATTTTTCGACTAGTTGATAATAATTAGTGATAAATAATTGGAAATAATTGCTCTACTCGAATTAAAACTAATTTTAGCTATAAGTTCTGAAAATAACTGTTTTTTATATAAACATCATAAGAGTGTCTATCATTTTGTGATATGACACGGTCATATCTACAATAATTTCCTAGATTCTTTTGTATAATATTATTATATAATATTATTTCTCTATAATATTATTTAAAATTATAAAGTTATAACTTATAAAGTTACCAATAAATGTGTACACGTTCCGAGTCGGCCGAAGCACTCGAACTGCCCTTATTATCTCAGACCATCGTTTGCAAAAACTAACCAATGGAAGAATCATGTCATTCTCCCATTTGTTAGTACTTAACGATGTCGTAACTACTAAAGCGCATAAATAAGTCCGAAAAATGACTCCGCGCGCCTTTTGCTAGAAGTAAACCCGGTCGGTTGAACGGTTGCCGTCGCGCACGAGATAGAGATCGCGCGCTTCAAGTAGTAATCCCGGACCATAAGAGTCTCGTGTACTTGTCGCATAAACTCCGAATCTATCTTTGTAGAAACCCCGAGGTAACAGTAACCTATTCGCGGAGTAAGCAAAAGAGCCCGTCAGTGCGAGCGCGACGAAAGGGAAACCGATAAAATAAACTCGCCGTATAAATATTAATTATATTTTTGGCCACGCAAATGAGCGTGTAGTTTATAAGTGCGTTGTGATATAAAGCGTTATGGTTATATTAATAGTTATATTAATTTTATAATGACCAATAAAATCTATTATAATAAAAGAATATAAGAGTGCCGGAGAGGGCCTGAGGCTGTATAAAAATAATAAAAGAGTGTTTCTTATTTTGAAATTCTTCGATTGTGTGTCTCCTTTCCTTCATTTTAGTAGGATTTTTGAGTCCGGCTGGTTCACATATTTTTCGAACCCTACACCTCTCGTTTAAAGAGTTGCAATAGTCGTACGACTATAAGTGTCGCGCGACTTCCGCTAGGTAAGTTTGCGACTCTTTGAAGCAACAAGAGAAGTGAAGGCACGGCGACCCTAGAAAGTCGCTAATCGTATTTCTCCCTTCGCACGATTAAATAAATAATCGTGCGTGCGTAACAATTTTTAAATTAAGAAAAAGAATCGACCTTCAGTTTTTCGCTCATGTTGATTGAAGATCTATTTCAGAACGAACTTTAAACAGTTTTTTGATGAACTTGATTTTATTTCGTTTTTATAAGAATAGAAGAGACAGTCACAAATAGAAACATTGCACTAACTTTTTGATAAATTTACTATTTTTGATTTTTATGGCTATAAAATAATATTTTTTATCCTTTTTTGACAAATGATGTAGGGGAGAGCGGAGCTAGTTGACGTACAATTAACATTTTTATTTTATAAATGTCTTCCTTAGGAAATTAAATTTGCGTATGCTAATTATCATACATATCAACAATGTTATGACTTACCTGTAGAAAATAAAATATTCTCAAATAATATTATTAAACAGTTAATTATTTATAATTAAACGACGAACTCCGCGTGTCAAGTAGCCCCGCTCTCCAACACCGTTAAATAATCTTAAAAAAAATTTTCAATAAGATCTTAATTTTTTAATACTTGTCGAATAATATATTATTAACTAAGTTTTGGTTAAACTTTTATTCATATTGATATTAAAAAATTTACTTAAAATAAATTAATGAAAAATTAATGACGAGAAGAGAACTTGAAAAAAAGGAAACAGTTTTCCAGATCTACCCTATATACATTTTATTTTAAGTATTTCTCATATTTTTAATATTATGGAACGTACATTTTTCTGCATATTTCATCAGTGACAAACTCTATCTTAAAATTTTTTAAATTAGGTATATCAGAATTTCTTTGAAATTAAAATACTGAACTTAAATTATATGGAATACGCGTATAAATAATAGGAAAAATGTATTAAGTAGATTAGTAAATATTATTTTTTTTTATTATTATTATCATTTAATTTAAATATACAAATCTATATATTAAATTAATAAAATTAATAATTTCACTCGAGGTTTATTAATTTTAAAAGTCATTTTGTTATAATTATTCGTGGATACAGTTTATTAAAAATTACTGTGTTGTGTACTAACGAAAAGAGGTTAGGAGATTGAAAAAGGTTACTAGTAAACTTAAAATATTATATGTGTACAAGGAATTGCTCACCATTTTTTTTTTCTCCTCGATCAAACTCAGTGGAGAGAAAATGTTTATTACTTAATTTCCCCCTCATACATTTTTCATGTTTTATATCGTCTAGTTGTTCCTCAGATTGTTTCACCAATTGGTTTAGTATATTTGGTAATTCGGAAATGGTTGTGACACAATTTATTTCTTTGATTTCAGTACTGTTTTGTAATCCTTGTGATTTTTTATCTTTATTTCTTCTTTTAAGTCTAAGCGGAATCTGAGGCATTTCCAAGTTCTCTTCTGATTTTTTCCTTTCCATATTTTTTTCTATTTTATTATCTTTTATAAAATTTATACTGTCTTTTCCGTTTAATTCAAATTTCATTTCTTCAGAGTTGAACATTCTTGGGCTTTCAAAAACATTCGATGATGTTTTAACTCTTAAATTTTCAAGATCTTTTAGATCTGCAAGCATGCTATAATGGTTTAATTTTTGGATTGGTTTGTGATATGATTTTTGCATTTTTAGTGTTTATGAAGCTTTGTTTCATCGTGCAGTCAAGAATGTAGTGCATTTATTATTCAAATTTGCTTTACATAATTTTTTTATCAATATAAACAATTGTTAAATCTGTAAAAATATATTTTGTTTTAACCCTGCCTTGACAAAGTAATGTATAGTATCTAAATAAATATTAAATAATGAACATTATTTTTAATTTACCTTAAGTAATTTTGTGTATGATATTTTCTAAATCTTGTCTAAAAAATTAAAATATTAATAAATTATAACGTAATGTACAAATCAGTTCACAAGATCTTTACGTTAAATTTATTTTTAATTTTAGTTTATTGTAAAGCGCGATCGTATTACAAGATCGACTGCAAAGATTGTGGGCGTTTCCTTGAATGTTTCTGTGATGCAACATAAATAGCGATATCGCCCACTTTGCCATGCAGTAGAGGCTGATTATTTCGTACAGTAAAACTATTTTATGTTTACCTGCTGAATATCTTTTTTCTCTTTTGCACTTAATCTTCCTTTTCTTCGTTTTTTAAAATCTTAACTTCAATTTTTTATTTAATTTTTGTAATTTAAAGAAAAAAGAATATTTAATTTTTTAGTATAGCAATAAAATTATTTGTATCTATAGATGGTTTTAATCAAGTTGAACACATAAAAATTAAAAATTTAACCTTTATAAACATATAGTTATGATATTCATAATTTACACTCGACAAACAATATATTATTATGCATAAAGTGTGAAGTCTAAAAATGTATTATTTATAAACTGAATAGAAATATTAATATTCTAAAAATTAATTTGTATTTAAAAACAAAAAACAAAATGTACTGTTCTGACGCACTTCAACTCTCGTCGTGTAATGTGCTCTTATGTTTCTAAGCCTGCCGCTTGTCTTATAATATATTCCGCTGCTTCCCGTTAAAGGCACACGTACACATTACTGGTAGGGAGTGCTTAAACAGACAGTGGCTTTTCTTGAGTTGTGCTTACGCTTGTATGATCACGCGCATTGGTATTTATATATTTTTTTATAATGCGTCTTGTGAGTATATGGGTAGAATTATTTATATTTTATTAACGTATATATAAAATTAAAATAGTTTTGTAATAAAGTTTTATTGTATAAGAAAAACAAAGTAAATGTAATATATAAATAAATTAAATCTTCCTACTTAATGCACAAAGCATTAAAATCTTAAAAATTTAATTAAAATGTAAGTAATAATGATAATCCTTAGGAATACGTATATACAATGTATGAAAATAAAGGCATACAAAGTTAAAAACATTAACCTCTCAATTGAATCAATTATTTTTCAGAGAAATTTTAATTTCATTGAGTACTTATCTGACAATGTAAAAAGTTATCGAATACTCTATTCTTCTCAATTAGAAATTTTTAATTGAAAGTAAAATACTGGAAAGTTTTATCTTTTAAATCTGCATATCTTTTACTTACGAACTACCGACAAATGTATCAACATGTTGTCAAGTGAAAAGCTTTATTTGATGACCAATAAATAATCGAAATATAGGTTTAGTGATCACGTCGTAATAAATTTTTTTTAAAGATGGAACTTTTTATATTTTTTTACTTTGGATACTCTAAAGAACGTAATTAAAAAAAAGATCAATTTTAAAGAAGATTAAAACTTCTATAAATAAAGTTAAATTAACCTGATTATGCTGTTAGTTTTTTTAATTTAAAATCAAATTTTTTTCAAAATCTGATTAAAAGTATATTGAGAATTATAATTTTAACGTGAATTTTAATTATACATTCTAATAGTTTTTATTCGTTCACAGCTTGGTCGCCTAACTTGTAAAAACAATTTTTTATTTAATGCTGGAACGAGGGAAGATCGTCCTTTACAGGCCGGACTGTGACGGGGAATCATAGGAATGCTGATTAATTGTCAAATTAAAACCTAATTTTTACGCAAACTTATATATAATTTTTAAATCGCACGAAATTTTAATATTACAAAATTCTAACAAAACTTTTGTGTTCTGGATTCTCCTTTCATTCGCTCGTCTGGAAGGTGCTGTTTTTAGGCAGATGGTGTAAATAATCTCACAATATACACACCAATTTCTTTCAAACCATTTATTTACAAATACGCACGATCTCAATAAACAGTAAAATCGATTAACAAATCTTTTAAAATCTCTTTTTAATAGTGAAATTAGACGCAGATATAATTAAGTAAAACAATTGTACAATACAAAGCCTTCGACAAATTCTATATAAATTTTGTAGCAAAAAGTAAATTCTATATAAATTTTGTAGCATACTAGATGGCGCAGTCGACCTTCTCTGTAGAGCAAATAATCGGTCTGCGTTGTTGATTGATTATTGTGTTGTTTGTCAGGTATTATTTATAACTACAACAACTATAGTAATAGGAGAATTTTTCTGCATCTGCTGATATATAAAACATGTAATTTTGGTGCATAACTGAATCTTATACTTGAACTCGAATTCACCACGTGTTACTGCACGAATCATAACCTACAAATTTTAAGT
This sequence comes from Eupelmus kiefferi, assembly GCA_030522745.1. Classification (NCBI taxonomy): domain Eukaryota; kingdom Metazoa; phylum Arthropoda; class Insecta; order Hymenoptera; family Eupelmidae; genus Eupelmus; species Eupelmus kiefferi. Next base: position 394 of record JAPYZB010003302.1, on the reverse strand, counting down.
TCTATAGCTACATCAATGTGTTTATACTTTACACTTTTGCTGTTCTAATCATTATTGGTGTGTTACATTCTAAAATGAGTGAATTATTGGATGACTCTTTGGTTAATAAAATGGATAGAAGTAGTAGAGTGCTTAAATGTTCTTATTTTGACTGTGAATTATTTAGTGATAAAGGTTTATTCTGTGATAAAAGATATCATTTAGAGTGTGCATCTTTTGAAGGTTGTATTTTTAATGAAGATTTAAATATGATTGACCTCTCAGATGAAAGGTTTGAGGATTTCTATGTAGAATGTAAACTAAGAGATATGAAATCTAAGAATTTGATGCTTTTTAATGTTTGTGAAAAGAAGGTTGATAAAAATTCTCATACAAATGTTAATTATGATTTGGC
>JAPYZB010003301.1:0-10565 GCA_030522745.1 Eupelmus kiefferi | reverse complement strand
TATAGATATATAAATTGAGCAATGCCATTATAATTTTACTATTCACTTACAAAATTATTAATTAATATCAGTTATCAATTATTTATTAGTATGGATTCAGATTTTTATCTATGACCAAACGAAAACGTATATTAAAATGATGACAGCGACAAAAATTATAATGTACTTTGTACACTAAAACTATTGCAATCAGAGTTTCCTCGCAATAAGTATCATTTTAATAATTAATAACCTTTTTCATTCTGTAATCTAACTGGACTGAATTAATTTATACTTTTTGTTCAAGAAAACTATCATTTCTTTTGTAGCTATAATTTATCATTACACAAAAAAAACGTCCACCGGCAAATTTTCCTTCAAAAAAAGCTACTATACCAAAAGCTAACGACCAACTCCGCCGTTCAACTTTAACTCGACGTGCTCAATGGATTTAATCATGCAGCAATAAACTACCCAGACTTTTTAGTTGCAGCACCGAGAAAAACACGCGCTAAGTAATCGCGCGCCACGACCAAGCGAAGCAAGAAATTCTTCTCGGTACAATCAACGTGTTTTCGTTTGGCTCACTCGTTTCCCAAAAGATCGTGCCACTATCAGCGTCTCTCTTTCTCCTAATTAGTGGCGTAGTCATATTTTCTCCCAGCTCCCGGCTCGGCTCCCGAAAAAAAGGAAGAAGAAGACACTCTCCGGAGCCTCGATTCGCGTAAACCGTCGTTTCATTAGTCCCGATGATAGGCGGCGGTGCGCGCAAGCTGGTACGAGCTCTCTCGCGCGCGCGCTCCTCAATAAGTCATAAGATCTCTTATCGAGCGCGTTCCTCGAAAAGACGATCGCACCGCGGCTGCATTATGTACTCGGAACGAGGAGGACGAGAGAGCCTGCCCCGATGTTCAATAAACATTATATATGCCGTTCCTCGGCCGACGTAAAATCGAACGCGTGGACTGACGGGACGCTGGCTGGGAGAAAGAAGTGGAAGGAGGATTGGGTTAAGGAGAGGGGGGAGATACCTTTTTGACCCTATAGATACGCGGACGCGTTTGTCATGCTGGGAATTCCGAAATTAGACTTGATTGCACATTTTCCGCGTCTCTTTTTTTTTATCCTCTTTCTTCCGCGCGCGCTTTTTTGCTGGAATGAGTGTGCAGTTTTTTTTAGAAGTGAGATCCACGTGTGAGATAAGGTGCATAGAGAGAGAGGCGCCAGGAGAGATAAAGTGGGTTTACGTCACAGAGAAAATAGGATTGTTCGCGATGTTTTAATTGTTGTACGGTGCAGAATTAAACAAATATTGATAATGATGAGCATGAAAAGAAACAATTATTGTACAGAATGATGACAAAATAAATTTTGTTTGTAGTATTATTGTTGAATTAAGGAAAACAGCTATAAAATGTGGTAAAAAATAATTAATAACTATTTGTTAACCATTTATATGTTAACCAATTCAGTTTCTTATCTTAATTCGTTCGTAAATATTTGCTATCTCATATTTATCGTGCTTTCATAAAAGTACATTATAAGTTTATTATAAATTTTAAAATCATTGCAACTTAGCTTCCGACTAATCGTTTTCAAGCGATAAAAATTTTTCAAATTACAAAATATACATTAGCCCATTCATGAAGAATTTAGTATGTAATAATTTTTATCTACTCATTTCTTCTCCAAAACTAACATCGCAGATCATATATAATTTATAAAACACTATCTATCACAACCAGTTTTCAAAAAAAAAATCCTTGTCTTAAACTATTAAACCTTCTAATCTCAAATTTCATTTTCTCATCCCGCAGACAAACCGAGGGAGCCACGCAACTTCAACTGCATCTCGCGCAACTGGGAGAACATCACGTGCAGCTGGGAACCGCCGCAGAACTTCGTCGACACCTTCTATTCGATTACGTTCAAGCTCCCCGGCCGAGCTGGTGGTCGCAAGGTCTATCCATGCCCTACCGACACGAAAGCCCCCGATTCAGGCGTGGAGAGGCCGAAGAACACCTGCTACTGGGACACGATGACGAATCCGCTCTATCGGCAGCCCTACGATTACTACACCTTTTTCCTCGTTGGTGAGAACGTACTGGGCAACTGGTCGGGCTCCTACAAGTTTCATCACTTCGCTCACGGTGAGTGCCGCAATGTAATCCTTTTTTGCTCCCTTTGAAAGCTGTGTGTTCAGCTCGAGGGCTTCCTTGGGGGCGCGAGAGGGTTGAGACGCGCTGAGCCGATTTAGTGGCGCGTACGGTTCGTGGAAGCTTCTTTTGTATGGGGATTTGGAAGGGAGTCGACAAGGAGGCATTGGTATTTGTTAGTAGTAAAGAGGGTAGTTAGTTGAATTATGATTATTGTGATTATTCCAAATCTTATTTTTCGTGAATTTTCTATTTTCAAGCTCAAAGGATAAATTGTAGGCAAGATTTTATTTTAATGACAAAATATCTCTGAGCAGCGCTTGTGACGTTTTAAAATTATTTCTTTTTAAAATCCGGTTAAAAATGGTTATCGCCGTATACGATATATACGACATTTTCTCGTATTGACCAATCATATTAACTAAATAAGAGAAAACTGTCAGAGTATAATCACAATCTTGATATTTAATAGTACATTTTTTTTTATTAAGATGATTATATCAGTGGGATATAATCAGTTGCACTTTCAAACAATTATAATTCTTAAATGTTTCTAAAATAAAAATAAAATTTTTGTATTACCTGTCGTACAGTGATTCCTGCACAACCAGCGAATTTGACGCTTGTCAACAAAACTCTCGACAGCGTCATGTTGCACTGGACTGTCTCCTTCCCTATGCAGACCTTCCCGCCTGGACTATATCATCGGGTGGCATATCAGAGTCAGTGGGATGACAGTGATAAGTGGAAGGTAAGAAGCTAATAGATCATTAAATAAGACTAGCAGATGTAATATATAAATTATTATATAAAAGATTACAATCATATTCTTCTTTAAAAGACTGTTGTTTTAACGAATTTTTCAATAAAATCTCTTAGCGTGCAAATTATCTGATCTTATTATAAAAAACAATCAATTTTGTCTATGGCTAACTCTTAAAGATCCGCAACTTTCTCGAATTAATGAATCATGAATCGCAAAAATCTTCGAGACTAATTTTAATTATAAGTAAAATTCCAATGGAATCCTACGAAACTATCGTACGCAAGCTGTCCCATTAAGAGCGCAAAAATTCCTTTGAATCGATCATCAGCTCGTAAGTACTCAATAGGCTCGGTGTTGCTGGCGCGCGCTCACGTAAAGCACGTCGCTGTTTATAAGATTCGTGAGGCGCTTTTCACTGGAAACTCGACAGTGCCACGATAAACAACGTGAGAGTAGAAGGCGATATATGTCGTCGGCGTCGATGCCATCGTCCCGATAAGGGAAATTGATGCGCGCAAGCCGGAATTAGGTCGCGATGGAACGCAATGGGAAACTTGATTTTCGCTTCAATTAAGTGGGACTCGTGAGTGAGCGAGCGTTTCTCTCCGTACGAATTGCGCGCTTTCAGTGAGACGTGAATTAGAGTTAATGAATGAATTGCTTTATTTCGCGATACTTTTCATGTATATTTGTGACCTCGGATTAATGCAGTTTTAGATCTACTCAGGAATTTCTCGTTTTAAAATTTAACAAAATAAGGGAAACAAATATTATTTTATTATACGCTAATAATCTTAGTTATGAAATATTGTTGTTTTTAAATATTGTTTCATGTTACTTATTTTACAATTATTTTAACAAATGTTACAGATAATTAATATAACGGATGAGCCTCATGTTATAAAACGATACTACAACTTGACAAATCTTACATATGCCAACGCCATTTACGATGTTAGGGTTTTCATGAAGAGTGCTGTGGCTACCGGCGAAGATAAGTGGAGCAAATTCAGTGATGTCACTTTCCGAACGCCAGCTAGAGGTAAATCTTTATTTTAAGTACATACTTAACTGTATGAAAGAACCTGTAATCTAACAAGTTATGTATTTTTATTTCAGTTCCTGGCCAGTCACCGCGTACGGACGTGGGTAGCTTCGAAGTATTTGAAAACAATGTAAATCGGGATGTCTACCTTTACTGGCAGACGATACCTGACTTCCTAGAGAACGGTGACAATTTTCGCTATCAGGTTGTAGATGTCCAGGAGAATAATCGCCCCGTCTCTCTTTCTCCCAACGAGACTACAAGAACATACGCTAAGTTCCGTGGTCTCAACCATAACAGCAGTTATCGATTTCAAATCATTTCTACTAATGATGTCGGTGTAAACGACACGGCTGCTCGAATTTTCGTGCCTAATAAAGATTCCAGTAAGTTTTCTAAAGAACTAATATTCTTTCTTTTGTAATTTTAATTAAACTTATGATTTTTTTTTGCATAATATTATTAGGAAAGAAAATTAAGGAAAAATCTTGTAGTTTTCGTAATTTTCTAATATAAATATTTAATTCGGTTATTTATAATTTTGGCCATTGTTTGATTTTTCAGTCCCAAAAGAGCCTATAGCGTTTACGAAGATCGCCTTTGAAGATGGCTTGTACGAGTTATCTTGGAAGCCGCCTATAAATGCCGATGAAGAGATAACTAACTACACTATTTTCTGGTGCGAAAGCGAAAGAGATCGCCCTTATCAATGCCAAGTAAGTACTTAAGCGTTTTATACGATTTCTTGCAAGTCTTTATCAATCTTTTTTTAAGAACAGACGATTAACTGCAGTCAGTTATCTTTATCATATTCCAGTTAAATTGAATTCACAGAATATATTAGCTTTTGCATTTGAATAATTTTGTAGCTAGTACTTATTGATTTGATGAAATAAGTAAGTACCTATATTATGGATCATTAATTATATTATATTTGTTTAAAAAGAAATTACCAGTATCAATTTTCTTTATTAGAGATAACAAATAATAAAATAATACATTTAATCATAATTGCTTATTGCTTTTTCCTATTGAAAAAACAAGATAATTCTTACAAAAGTAATTTTTTTTTTCTTACAGGGCTACCTTGAATGGGTGCACGTACCTAAAACATCAATGGTTCATAACATCACTGTACCAGATCCTAAGAAGGTCTATCAGTTCGCTATATCAGCGAATACTGTGCGCGCAAGCAGTGGTATGGTGTGGGCCACGTGCACGGTCATTCACAATAAGGTCGTCGGCAAGATGAAGACGGTCTGGATAAACCGTATAGGCTCCACGTTTATTGAAGTTGGCTGGAAGCTCGACTGCTCGGATCGTATCGGTATTGTTGAGGGTTTCAAGATCTACTACTGTCCGATCGTTTCGCCTTACAATCGCAATTGTAAGGGTCCTAAACTCAACACCACTATCAAAGCGGATTTGAGTACCATTAGGGGCGAGGTGACGGGATTGAAGCCATACACGATATATATGATCTCCGTGGCTGTGCTCACGAAGGTAATTTTTCAGGCTTCCTTTTACGTGTTCTGATAACCCTTCTTTGTAGATCTTTAACACGATTTTTTTATATGATTTTATGAAATTCTGTTTTGCTGAATTATTATACTTTTGTTTACTTTTTGTTCACATTCATATTATTATTGATTGGTTTTTAAAAATCATACATATATTATTTATTTTTATAAAGTAAATAAAATTACTAATACACAAAGAATTAAAAAAACATATATCAACTGTAGTCGCAGAAAGTAATAAAAATAAATGATAATATTTTTTTCTTATACAGAACGGAGAAGGTCAATACAGTGATCCACTATATAATACGACTCTTGAAGCACCACCGAGCGATCCACCTCGTGATGTAGTAGTACGCACCGTCACTAACAGCACGATGTCTGTTGAGTGGAAGGAACCGTTGGCAATGAATGGTGTACTGCGTTACTACGTCATTTATTACGATGATTCGGAAAAGAAGGTCGAGGAGGTGCCGCATGACGAACTGCGCGGTTTATACGCAAACCACAATTACAGTATTCGAGTGGCAGCCTGCACCGTTGACTGCAGCCCTAAATCTGCACCAATATATGCAGTCACCAAAATTGGCGTGCCTGAGAAGATTAATCCGCCCACGGTCCGGTTCGTCAACTCCAGCCAAGTTCTAGTGCTTTGGTCCAGACCACATTTGCCTGCTGGTCCAATTAACTATTATCAGATCAAGAGCAATAATGGTGATATTCAAAACACCACTACTCAAGGTTTGTTCTCCTTAAATTTCATAAGTAGATTTCTTAATATTTTTCATATTTGATATGTCATTTATTTATTTATTTATTTTACAGAGGCTTCATTGTCTATACCTGACTGCAAAACTGTTGGTAGAGAGAAGCTTTATAGGTTCCAAATCCGTGCTGTCAACATTGCTCCAAATAATGAGCACTTATATGGAAATTGGTCTGATGCTGGTGAAGGAAATTGCTTCAGTAACGGTAAATAGAAAATATTTTTTGTACGTGAAATTTAAAAATTGTATGCTTTAAAACTTACTGGGTATAATTCTTTAACAGGTCCATCTTACCGTGTATGGATTATTATTTGGGTTATTGGTAGCATATGCGGCATCGCCTTTGTCTTTTGTGTTGCATATTCATCAAAAAGGTAAGCTAGTTACCAGTAAAAAGAATTTTTAAAATAGGTTTATAGAATTCTTACAATACTTGAAAATATTCGTTTTACAGGGTATGGATCAAGTGTCGACAGATGCAGGATGTTGATGTTAAACTTCCAGCGGCGATTGGTATGGCTCCAAATATGGTAAGTTTTAATCGTTAAAAATCAAATAATTTTATAAATTGTTTTAAAATATACGTTGTAAACACTATGGCTCTTTTTATTCAGAAACTTTTGCAAAAATCGGGTGATCAACATACGCGTCAGTCATCGGCGGATTCGAGTGGTTGTTCTAGCGGTCAGGAGTCGGTGACTTCTTCACTGACCTCCGACTCCCAAGTGTCTTCAGACAGCGGTGCCGAAGTCGATCCAGTAGTGTCCACCAAGAATCTGATAATTGACGCTACGACGGCCTCAACAACAACTTCCTCGCCGGCCTGGGAAGGAGGTAGCCTACGCCAGCGCAATGTTTCTGGTGCCTCCAAGCCTAGTATGGAGCCTGTTTCTGCCAGATGGGATCCATATGTGAAAGTCGGTAAGGGCTCAAATGAACTTATTATGCCCACCGCACCTCCTGCGGACTCGCTGTCACTTGCGAGGTCTACGCCGAATCTCACCGATAATATTGGTTACGCTACCTCGCATCAGACCTGGTCCTCCACAGGTATGAGCAATATTATAAAAAACTTATAATTATTCTTTCATTAAAATAATAAGTGTTTTTATTGCACATTCAAAATTTATTATATTCTTAATATTTACAGGTTACATAAGCATGCCGTCATCAGAAGATCTATCGAATAATCCGAGTCCAGTTCCTAAAGAAAGTACAGCTGCAGGCAGTTATAGCGTTGTCGGCATACTTCCAAAGCCTCCAATGCGATGCAAATCAGAGGAAGAGTCACTGACCAAGATCAAAACCGAATCAGAAACTAAGTCAACGAATCCATATGTTAGTCTTGTCTCACTTGAACAAAAGCCAAAGGTAAAAATTCTATTGTTTTTGTTTAGTATAAAACTTAAAAAATAAAATATATTTTAATTTATTCACTTTATAATAAGAGATTTTTAGTTATCAAGATTCAAATAGTTAAGTTATTAAGACAGATGTTATGCAAATTTTTTACTAAAAGCTTAGGTTTTATAAAAATTAATCAAAAAATCAACAATTTAAATATTTTACAAACCTTTTCAGGACAATACGAAGCGGGCATTGGATTCGTTGCAAGTCTTCGACGAATTGAGCTTTGACAAGCAGCCGCATCCTCAGTCACATCAGCAGCCAGATAGACTATCAAGGCCGTATGTACAGACCGGCTTTATTGATTCTTCGAAAAAGTCGCCATTCGATCCAAGGCGAAAACCGACTACGACGACGGTACATCCATCGTCTAATTTCTTAGCTCAGAGCACGTTAGCCGAGGAGCTTACAAATAAATTGACGCCACAACAGAAGTCAAACTCGAAACCTTACGTTGCGGTCGGATCTATTCCTGAGACAATGAGGAAACCCGCAACAACGAAATTAGCTGAGGTTCCAGCGACGAGTTCGCGCGAAGCAGCTTACACGACGGTGGGCATAATGCCAAGCACCGCTAATACTGGAGAGACGAAGAGCTCTCTAGCTAAGCCGATGGGTTCGATGTTCCAGATGATGCATCAACCCAAGCTCCAAGACTTCGAGGCCTCCACTTCCACGGGTATTGATGATCAAAAAATTGGGTGAGTAATTTATCTTTTATATTTCTCAGTTTCATAAAAACAATAATAAATTAAAATCTGAGTAGATTATTTAAATTTATAAATTATAAATATTTGTACTTTTAATAAAATCAAAGTAGTAAAACAAAGTAAGCAAATTTTGATTATTTTAATCAATTATATTCAATTGCAATACTTTTCTAGTCTCTATCCATCGTTGGATCTCGAATCGCAAGACGACGCATCGTTGTCGAGTGTGTCATCGTCGGGCTCTCCATCCTCGACATTTACTACCCTCTGCTGGCAGCCCGACGAGGCTCCTATCCTAGCAGATTCGCCGGAGAGTGATTATTCGCAATCAAATCCGGCGCCACAGCCGCCTATGAAATCGTCGTCGGGTTATGTGACGCTTACTGATCAAAAGCAGGCGGCGACGATGGCTCAACGCTTCGCTGTCAAACAGCCGCAATCAACTCAAGCAGACACGCAGTCTAGCGACGAGAAACAATACAGTAAGGTCGCAGTGGTACCTCGTACGATGCACTGAGGGACATTTGTTTAATATTTTTTTCGTATGAGCGTTTAGACGAAAAACTGGGCCACGTTTGACTTCTCTTTCAATTATTGTCCCCAACCTCCTGTTTCGTGTAATCTATGCGCCTTGTGTCGTAAGCTGCAAACCGTGTGCGTGTTGATAGGCATTGAACTTAGCGATTTTTTAAATATTTCTAAAAGAATCGTTAATTTTAGAAGAAAACTTTTTGTTATAATTCATTAATATTTTTTTTTTTTTTTTAATTATTTATCATAGTTGAATGTGATAGTGTAGTGAGGAAGTAATGCCACATGAAGCTTAAAATTGATATTCTAAAAAAATGTTTTTTCAATTTTTATCTAAAAATAAGAACAATATATAAAATATAATTTATACTAATAGTTATTTGTTTATTGTTTTAAGTGCAATCATTTTTAAAATCTGAAAGTAGTTTCTGAATTTAACGATTCATTTAACTGAGGCTTATACAATGTTTTGCTAATGTACTATAATTTTTTTGCTTGTACAAATAAGCTTTTTTGAAGCTTAGCTTTTATCAAACGTTAGAAAATCATTGAATGATTCATCAGTTTAAATAAAAAGTCGCTAAAATTTTGGTATTTATCAAAAAAGTTTACTTTCAAATAAGTTTGGTTTGCAGCTCTAATTTATGTTATGACGGGTTTTTGTGATAGGAACTGCTAAAGTAATTTCTATCGTATATAAAGAATATCAAAATAATTTAATTGATAGTGAAAAAAAAAAACTTAAGAAACTAATAGAATCAAATACTTTTGATTCATGTGATAATTTTAACAATAAAAAATAGTTTGATCCATTTTTTGTAAGTGTATCTACTGAAAATGTCGATGTAATTTGTTACTTATATAATTTTTTTACAGACAACTTTTTGGGTTAATAATTTACTTTATCATGCTAGTAAATTTTAATTCTAGGTAATACTAGGTAAAATTTTATCAAGAAAATTAAACGTTGCTGTAGCAGTTTTTATAACAGAAACGCGTCAGTCGCGTTTAAGAATGTTTTTGTCGACTTTGTGTAATAATATTAACCGTTTAGCACTCCTCAGTAAAAAAGTGTGGACTGCAAATCATTCACTCATATTTTCATAGCATGCATTTAATCAAATATTTTTATTAAACTCAGGACAATTATCAAAAAATAAATTTCAAATTCAGTGAATGATCTGTACAAGATTTTTTTACTGTGCTTAAAACATTATTTTAAGTACAAATCAATTTCTTATTGGTATTATAGATTTTCGAAACATTATTTCTGATACAAGTATATTGGGTTACTTTTAAATAATAGTGTTAAATGGTTGTTTTTTCATATTTTCAAACAATAATAGGTTGATTCGTGCTTGTATGAAACATACTGGTGCTAATAAGTTAGATGGAATAAGTTATTTATATAAAAAACATTTTGTTGAACTAGTTTGAATTGAATCTTTAAAACTACAAGTTTCTTTTTGAAACTGTCGATCCATTACATAGTTTTAAAGATAGTTTATAGCTACAAATTTGGCAAAATAATTTTTTAAGACTTAAAATAATGAAATTTTTATTTTATTGTTATTTTTTTTCTTTTTTTTTTGCTCAAATTGAGCTCAAATATACCGGTAGATAATAGTTATGAGCTTCAGACATATTGATGTGAATGAATTGAGTTTGCTAATCGTACTGCCTT
>JAPYZB010003300.1:0-10566 GCA_030522745.1 Eupelmus kiefferi | reverse complement strand
TAAGCTTTTCCATCAGCACGCGCCCAATAAGTTTCTTAGAAAATTGGCTCTGCACCTAATAGCTGCACCATATCATGAGTATCGTTTAAATTAAGTTCTTGATTTTAAAATGCTTTAATACAAAGTATAATGAAAAATTTATAAAATTTATAAAAATATAAGTTTTTTTTTAAATTTTATAATACAAATTTTAAAACAATCTGAAATTTTGTTGTCTATAAAATCTTCTCTATAAGTCTTTATAAATTAAGATAAGTATGAGGAAATAGTTGTTTTCAATAAGTCAATTTTAAAATGACTATAAAAGTCGGCAAAAGTCGGATCGTTTAAATTATTCAATTTTAAACCGTAATAGTTTGAAACCCACATAGCATATATAGCCTATTTTGACGACTTATAAAAATCTTTGTAAAAATGGAAAATTATTATTTAAAGATAGAAATTGAATTTGATAAATGAATTAGTATTAAATAACTTTCATATAGTACGAATTTCTTTTTGGAAAATGTCTTTATTATTACCTAAAATTATTTTTAGTGACACCTGAACTAGACTGAAACATATCTAAAACATTCTTTCATAATTATTAAATACCTCAATACTTTATTATACATCAAAACGATAACTTCAAAAAAACCCACAATTTAACGGTAACTCCACATCCAAACCAATGTAAAATCAATCCAACTACGCTCTCAGTACCTCCAACCCCCACCAACCCCGCATATTTTATTCAACAAGCAAAAAACCCACCCTATTTAAAAACCACCCCCTCAACCCAAAAAAAATCAGCTCGATCCGTCAAAAAACGGCGTGTATACACCCCCGTGGCCGTATCACTCGCACCATCTCGCCAGCGGCGAACATCAAAAGGGAGAGACAGCCTCGATAATAATTCATGTCGCTCGGCGCGCAGCTAGTATATACGCATCGCACGAAATTCCAAGAGCAGCGCGCAGCCCAGCTAAATAGCCCAGCCACACGTGTGCGCGTGGGCTAATTCGGAGGGCCGTGCGTGGTACCACCACACGCCGCGGCACGCAGGCTCTTTCCTCCGATTTTATTTGATTCGCCCTCGCAGTTGGGCTTTGCTGATCGATTTTCACGTGTGCACGTGCGAGCCTGGAAGGTTGAAGGTTTTGCCGAAGGGTGGCTTGAGAGGGAATTTTGGGAAGGGTTGAGGAGGGGATTTTCGAGTTGGGTTGCGAGGTTTGTTTCATGTTGAGAGAGGGTTGGGGTTTTATGGATTTTTGGTGGTTTGGTTCTGGGCTGGAATTGCGCTGGAATTTGTGAGTGTATACAATTTGTGTTTTTTTTATTTTTTTTAAAAACTGAGAGGGTTTGAAGAATTTTAATTTAAGAGTTATAAAGGATTTATATGATAGTTTTTCTCTCTTAAAAATATATTTTATTAGTATGAGTTAATTATATTTGAGTTTAAAAAACTAATAAAAATGAAAAAATTTTAATTATTATAACGTTATTTTTTTTATTTTTTGACTTTATAAAAATATATCCAATTTATCACAGGTTGACCTTACGTACTCAATAACAAAAATCTGTATAAAATTAAGATATACCAAAAAATCCCTGCCTAAAATTACAACACACATAAATCCTCTATCAAGCTTTCAACTCAATCAATCTTCCAAGTACATCCCACCCACCCCCCTACAATCCGACTCTCTCCACTCCTAATTCGAATGCATACGTATGCACAAGCACCGCATAATGAAACTTCGTCGTTTACCCTCGTTATTCACACTCGGCGCGATGACGAACGATTAAATTGCAAACAATACCAACTATTTTTACTATACATCACCCGACGAATGAATAACGTGCGCCTCTACCCGGAAAGGTAATTAAAGTTTGCCCCGGCGATATAGTTTTCAAGCGCTCGCCAAAACGCAATTCGCTAAACTCTCAACTGCTCTTGAAATGCAAAATTGATGGGAGTTTTTCCTGCCTGCACGAGAACTATTTGTACTTTGTAATCCGATCTTTGACGCCGATACGTAATCTGCACGCGCGCTGCATTGTATATAGCGATGCATTCGCTCTCCGGGGGCTGTAATTGAATTGCATTAAAAAAAAAGGTCTTATTGTCGATGTGTGACGAGGCATTTGTGTAATGCATGTAGCTGGATAGCGGCAGAATTTTTCCTGGATATTTAATCGATAGCTCGATGGGACTAAGAATAGAATAATCATTTGGATTTGCTTTGGCTTTTTATCTTGCCGAATGCCGCTGCTTCGTTAATTTTGGAGAGGTTTTATTGCGAAGGGCTCTTTGTTTACGGCGAATTAATGTGATTTGTTTTTAATTAATCTGTAGGTATTGGGTTATATATTGTAGGTAATTAGAGCCAATCGTTACTTATTCATTAATAATGTAGTAATTGAGAATATAAATAATATGAATAAATTATTAATTAAACGAGTTAAACCGTTATTGTTAAATCGTTTTAACAGCGTGTAAAACAAATCGATGGCGATGATGCGTGAGTCTAGTTCTAATTTGACTTAATTGAGACCGTGCATTAGCTGATTAATAATTACGAGAAAGTAAGGTGTTTTATAGGCTTATGCGTCTATTTGTGTATTTTTCATGCTCATTGGGTGTGTGATGTGAGAAATTGCTTTCCTCGTGGGTCTAACTACGTGTTTGAGTAGTATTTCTACAGTTTAATTAGAATTGAAATTGAGTAAAGAAAAGAAATTGCAGTCGTACAGATTTTGTTTAAAGTTTTGTTTCAATTGTTTAAATCGCATCAATGCATTAAAAACAATAATTTATAACAATTTCTTTTCTGGCGATAATAATAATTTTTTTTTTTGCGAATCCAGTAATTATTGTTATACAACAAATAAAAAAACTTATAAAACTCAACTCAGTAATGATCCCGACAAAAATTTGCTAATTATTTCCTCTCAGAAAAGAACGTATCAAGTGGCACGAGCCGAAAGCTTACAAGTTCGTACACCTCTTTACTTTCATCGACACAACGAAAACAAAGGCCCACTTTTTTTTTAAACGTCTACGCGCTATCACGCAACTTACATACTCCCTCACCGATTGAAATCCAAAGCCGCTTTAACTTGCGGCGGGAAGCTTCCAGAAAATCGATGTCCCTCTTACAGACAAAAAGCGCGCTTTTTATACACCTGCACCAAAGTTTTTTATCTGGATTCGCGAAAAAAAAAGAGGCGAACAGGTGGACGCCCGCCACTTTTGAACTTTGCTACGTTCTACTTTTCTGGTGGGATCCCGTTCGGCTGTGAACGATTTGAATAAAAAAGTTCATTTTAGGCAAGAGTTTTGTGAAACTTATTAAAAGTAAAAGTCATTTCTTACGGATTATGTGGGATCTCACCAGTGCTTTAAACTGTTTGCATTTATTTGAATTTGCATTACTGTCATTTGCTAAATTCAAATGGAATGGCCGCAAACTTCTTTGTTTTAGATAGTAAAAGATTTTTTCTTGTAAATTTGTACTTAATAAAAATGTATTTCAAAATAATGTGCAACTTTTATATTATAGAATATATACTATAAAATCAATAAGTAGATTCAGAACAATAAAAACATTTAAATTTGAAACAACAAAATATTCTTAAAAATGTAAAAATAAAACGTAGAACTTTTTCACTTTCTTTAAGAGAATAATATTTAATCTTCGTTTAAGAATTAAATCTGTGATTGCAAAATTTTATTATGTAGCTTCAGCACAAATCTGATATTTGAAATAGGCACTACATACTGAAAGAAACAAAAAACTCATGTATCATAAAAAAGTAATAATTTTTTATTTGCTTCACCACGTAAAATATCACCGAATCGTTAAAACTTCAATTTTCATCAAGCAAAGTACCAAACACCAACGTTCATAAATCCCTTCAACGACTCATAAATTCTCATTCACCAAAATCAGAAAAAATCCTTTACCAACCCCTAATCCAACCCTCAAAAATCCAAAACCACCACCCCACAAACCCCCACCTACCTCGCACCCTCCAGCGCAGATCTTCTTCCTCTCCCTTCCACAAACAAATAAACTCTCACAACAAACAAAATCCTCTCTTCCTCAACTCACTGAACGCTCGATACAAAAAAAAAAATCGCGCGCTCTCAGAAGCAAAGCTGAGTGCGGTCACCAGACGACTAACGAAGCGCGCCGGGTTCGAAACCCACTAGCCTCCAGCCCCCGTTTTCTCCACCCTCCGCGCTTCTAGCTATACTTTTCGCCGTCGTCCTTTCGTGTCTCACTTCTGGGCTTTCGTCTGGCGGCTGGCGCTCGCGTATGCATGCACGAATCCTCGGGGTGTTGGTGCTGCTGGTGTGCGCGCAGGCGCAGGAGTTAGAGTTCCGTGTGCGTTGGACATTCGATACTGGAGAATAGGGATGGTTTGGAGAACGCTGCGGTTTTTTTGGTTAATTTCGAGTTGAGATTTTCGGGTAATTTGGCGAGGGGTGTTGGGTGACGTTTATTAGGAGCGAAGCCCTGGTGTTTGTTGATGTGGGAGGGGGTGCGGTGGGCTCGAGGAATTAAGTTTGGTGTTTGGGGATGAGACTTTGTTTTTGTGTTTATTATAATCTGTTTTATTTTGCATATCAAGAAAATGTGTTTACTTATTAAAATTATGTCAACTTCCTTATTGAGAAGAAAATGGAAACTCATTTTTTTTCTGTTTACTTTTCAAATTTTTAAAAAATTTTTCATCGTCAATTTGTTGATGACAAGTTGACGATGAGAGGTTTTGTGATAAATTGAAAATTAAATTTAATAACTAATTTTTGTTTCTTCAATAACAAACGGGATTTCACATCGCTTTAAATATTAAACATTTAATACTCATACTCATTTAGACAGTGCAGTTTTTAGCAAATGGTATCGTTAATAAAACTATATCTAATACGTTTCAGACTTTATTGTTAGCAATTTTATTCAATATATTTTAACGTTTATTATATTTGTTTTTTTATTTCCATCAAGAATTTTAAGTTAAATCTATTGTATTAACACTTTATTTAACCCTATAATGTAAATATAAAGATTATATGGTAGAAGGAATTATTTCCATATGTTTTGTATATTTAACTTGATTTAAGTATTAATTCGTATGTAAAACCAATCCTGCGTTCAAAATATCGCATGTGAGCTAGGATGCCATAATGTTTTTATTATACTAGATTGTAAACAACTTACTAATCAATATTATGTAGGCAATCGACATGAAAATTCTATCCATGTTAAAATATATAGAAGACATTTCATTTTTATTTTATAAACTTAATATTGATAATAATAAACTACAATTTTGTATTTAAAACAAATTTTTTTTTGTTATTTAAAAAGAATAACAAAAATAAATTATTTGACTCTAGATTTTTAGTAGTAAACTTTATAGTTTTAAAAATATTTATGATACTAATTGATGATAATCAAAACCAACTATTTATTAAATTTTTTATTTTTATTAATTATAATAATATAACAATAAGTATTATATATTAAAAAAAAATTTTTCAGTTAGGTATTTCAACATCAAAAGGTTTTCGTATGAAATCGTTAAAAGAAAGAAAGAAACAATTTCTATTCATTTTCTTCTGTTCATTTCTAAATGATGAAATCAAAGATAGAACGGTACAGCTAAGATTTCTCTCAAGAATCGAAGTGTCGAAGGGTAGCTGGAAAGAGTCGATTGAAAGAGCCGATTGAAAGAGCCGGTGCTGATTGCAGTGCACGAAATTCGACCGATGAAAAAAATTATTGAGCTTCAGAGGAGATGATCTATTACGGCCGTGCACAATGAACATCGCACGTAGACCTTTCTTTTAACTGTATTTTCGGATAGTTTGTGTATTTTTTTTAAATTAAAAGTATGTCATGAAAAATTAAATTGAATTGTTTGTAATTGGCCGATAAAAAATCGGATTAAATTTTTTTTACGTTGATGAATTTTATAATTACTTTAACTAACCAAAGATCTCAATTTAAAGTTACGATTAAATCTTTCTCTCTTTATGCTTTGTCTTTTACTATCCCTCAAGCTGCTTAACTGTTGCTAAGGAAATAAGTTCCCTCTATTTGCCATCACACAAGTATATTGAATTCATAAGTTGTATACGATTTTATTATTTATGCATTCTTTTCAAAAGTAACGCGAATTAAAGGTGAAGAGAAGCGTATATCGCGCGACACCACGTTGTTTTGTATACTGTGAAACAAATAACATTTATAGGATAGGTTAATTCTATTTGGTTAGATTTTTTTTCTGTAACAGAATTAGCTAATCATGTTAATATTAATTCAGATTGTCCAAGTTGTGTGGAGCATCAAGGATCATCTGCAATATATCAACAGAGTCATGATTTTTCTGTTAGGTAGCATCTACAATCGTAAAAGACCAATGAATTTAGCAGGTAGCAGTCTTATAGTAATACAGTAGTAAAAAAATCCATGAATTGAGATTTAACTTTAGAAACTCATTGAGATCTAACTTTATAAAAATTAAACGCCATTTATTATTAATTAAATCGTTTAGCATAACGAAGATATCTATCTAATAAAACTCCAAAATCAGATGATTGGTTAAGTTTAATTAAGTATAGTTAACATTTTTTAAAGTTGGTTTCATCTAACTGTGGCGGACAAATCATTTCACAATTATTTGAAGAAAAATCACTTAAAAAAATGTTTTGCTTTAATAATTGTCTAGAAGAAAAAAATGACAATATGACAAAAAATAAAGTCCTGGTGTGAATATCGGAAAGTGCTTTGTCTTAAATTAAGCGAATCTTATCCAAATTTAGACCAAGGAATTTTTCCAATTTTTCAATGTGTTTCTCAGATTATAATTGCAAATTATTAATTAAGATGTCTTGATATATCTGTCATAGGGTATTCAATTTTTTCGTTATAACTACGATATAATATAATTTTATGCAAAAGTAAGAGTTGTTGGCGAGCTAACGATTTTGTTCTGTGAAAAAAGTAAAAATTTTCACTAGTTTTTAAGAAAACTTTAACTTACAAAAACCGCTGGTTAAAGTGATTGTATTCAATAACCACTATGGTATATCAAGTAAAAAATTATCAAAATGTAGCCATTGCATAGTCTTAAATAGTGAGATTTTTAATAGAGAACTACCATGAACAATGAAAAATAATAGAATTTAATTCATAAAAAATAATAGAACATTTGAATACTGACAGCCCCATACTCATGTTATAGTCGAAACTCATTTTATGAGCCTAAGAAAAGTTTTTTTAGTTTTTCTGTATATTTTATGAGCATAAAGTTGTAAATAGACATTATAAAAATTTGTAATTAATAAATTTGTTAGGATTGCATCCTTAATAAAAATTTTATAAGTGTTTTAGTGTTATAAAATATCAAATTGAAGTATTCAATTTAAAATAATTAGTAATATTTGATTTTTTTCGTGTTACTTTATTACTGATAAAAAAAATAATTTAAATAAAATTATAATAAATTCTATAGAAAATTAGTTCAAAATTAATGTTTTCATAACATAAACCAGTAGAATAGAAAATTAAGGTATCATTAATAATAAAAAATCTCATGGTTACAAGGAAATTATTATTGAATTGTAGTCGGTAAAATGCCAGGCGAAAGATTTAAATCGTAAATTGATTTTTATACCTCGTTAATCATCACGTTAATATTTATACAAAAATGCTTTTATTTTAGTTCAATAAGTATTTTAAATTGAAAGATCCTATGTCAAGTATATAGATAAGAAATGTACTTAATTATTTAATACCCACTCTTTCGAAAGATTTCGTTATCAGAATAAAGGGAACTAAACTTTAATTTTAATAATTTTGTATGACAAGTTATTGTGTATAGTTATTTGAAAAAATATCAGACAAAAAATATGATTTTTCGTATATCAAACAAATAATGTGTACAATATGCAACATATATGTGTATGTTGAAAATGAAATATAAGTATTTCTCTACACATTTTTGTGTCATTTATATTTATATTTAAAATATTGCTATACACATATATTTTATGAAATTCCACACATATGAATTACATGCGTATGATAAAAAAGAAAAAAAAATATTACTTAAATTATAATTTAAGTAATTACTTATGTTATTTTCAATAACATTTTTTAATTTATAACATGAGGATCGCAACCCTGGTAGAAAATTGAATGAACGGAATATACAGAGTAAGTCATAAAATGGATTCAGTTATAAGATTTCATATTTTGGCAATAATAATTATCATTTTCTTATACTTTTGATATAAGAAAATGACTTCAACCTTATATAAACGTTTGTACCTAAGTACAACGAATGATTTATACTATTTATAGTATTATCAAACAATTACTTGTTATTCTAAATCTAATTGAATTCTTACATTTTTATGAGACTCTTTGTATTCTTAAAAATACTTACATTAAATAGTCAAGTTTCCCAAAATGAGTTTTTACATCAGATTCGAGTGCAATAATAAATTCTTTAATTTGTAGTTTACCTGTAACAAAAAAAGATATATTTATTATTTTTATTCAATCAGTACTTGCTTAAAAAATCGTGATAATTTTTAATAAGAATTTGTATATATTTAATTAAAATAAAGCCGTTCTATTAGTTTCATGAAGAGTTGTATATATAATTTTTTAGTTTTCAAAATACTTGAGTATGTAGACTTACTACACTATAATGAACCATCTATATCTAATGTAAACATTAGAGTTAATTTACTCTAAAATATATTTTTTTAAAACCATTATTTATTTTGTTTTTGTTATTTGATAGAATAATTCTTTAACAAACAATTTGGTGCGACAAGTTCAAAAGGTCGTATTAATAAAATTAGAATTATAAACAATCAAATATTAGATATAAATAATTAATATACCTGTCTTACCATACATTTATACAATTAAGTAAATATAAAACATCATTAATAAATGTTCAAGCTTATTTAACAAAATTTATTTAATTATAAAAATCCACTTCATAAAATCCGCCTAATAAAATAATATACACGAGAATAATAAACATGTGCGAATATTTAGTGCCTAGGTGGAGTTGTCATCGTCGCGCCGGCCGGAAGTTGAGGCTCACCAAGTTCCAGTTAATCCTTTATCGATCAGGTGTGAGCTTCCACATGCACTTAGCGTGATTGCACGCCATAGTCTTTCCCTTCTTGAGACAATAGTTACACCTTCGCCTACTTAATTAACTGATCTCATGCTGACTTTTAAACCACCCCCAAATAAGAAAAAGGGGTTGCAGTTTTTGGATTGAAAAATGCTGACCTCATTTTCTCTCCCAACAACAAACTTCCCAAAGCAAAAATACGCCCGGGATTCCCTAATGCCTCTTTCATTGTTCGACTGTAACATCCGATAAACCGCATGGAATAAAGAAATAAAAATTAATTGCCATTTGAAAAGCAGCTCCACAGTCCAAGCTCGCATGCGCTAAGTACACTCCTGCGACTCTAGTACTTCCGGGGATCAATCGCTGTCGCGTGTTTGTTTCGGATGGTCGAGCTTTTAGCGCTGCAGGAAAAAAAAAGATGGGCGATCGCGCGCGCCCCGCTCGCTTCCTCGAATTTCTCCGGATAGGCGATATCATTTTTACGAGCTTAGCGATCGATCTGCGCCGCGTGCAGACAGCCTCTATGTTAACGAAGTTGTTTTTCTTCTCGAAATAAGTGATGACCCAAAACTGCGCCTCGTCCTTGTTTTTTTAGCGTCTACTTAATTATTGATTTTGAGCTGTTTAGTTTGAATGGTAATATTTAAATGCGTAAATTATATGTAATATTTATGAGGTTGCTTTCAGTAATCATTTTTAAAAATTTTGATTTAGTATAAGTAATTTCATATTAATAAAATTGTTGCATTTTAATAATAATTTCGTATTGATAAAATCGCCAAAATCCAAGATGATATTTTCTAAATTTCATTAGAGAATAAACAATCAAAAAAATTATTAATCTAATATTTTAATGTGTTTATCAATAATAAAATATTAATAATTAATATTTGATTAAGCTGCATCAACTGCATACATGAAAAAATATTATAATGTCGACAGTCGGTAACGCAGTTTAAACACATTCTGTACTATCGGCTGTAGTAATATAAGGGAGGATATAAATGCAAGTTTGTTCGATTTTGTGCTTCACGCGAGCAGTTTATAACATATTGATAGGTAAATTTGAACATAGCGAGCCATCTAGTGAAATTTCTGTGTTTTAAGATTCCATGTTCTGAAGGTAACTTTTTTTAAAATACAATACAGAACTTTCAATTTGAAATTATTCTGTAAATTTTGAAATTTTGAATTTACACCTTAATCCATATATAGTTTTTTTGCTTACAATGTAAAATTCTATTTTAGCCCAAACAAAGGCCTAATAATTTGGTCTAATTATTGATATTAGCCTAGTTTGATGAACCTTCTTAAGGGGGCCAGCCTGAGTTGAAATCACTGAAAATGAATAAAACATTTATTACTATTTAAAATAGTATATCATAGCTTTTATTAATATAAATTTTT
>JAPYZB010003299.1:0-27167 GCA_030522745.1 Eupelmus kiefferi | reverse complement strand
AAAATGTTTGTGAGCTTGAAACTCCTTCTCGTAAGTGATCAACTTGTCTCGGCCTGGAAATCGATGAAAATTGCTTGCGCCACTTTTTTTTGGCTGGAAATTTGAATTTTTTATTTATTTTGCGTGCTGAATGATTTTTTGTTGATTGGAAATTAAACGTTATATTTTGTTTTATATTTCTATTGTTTAAATTGTGATAAATTTTTCTATCATAAATATTTGTGTTAAGATTTACATGATTATTTATTATATTAACAGTTTTTTATCAATTTCCACCTGTATTGACAAGGTGGAAATTTATCTCTGACGCAGATAAAAGTCACTCCCATTTTGAGTAAAACAGATTAAATTTTCACAACTGTTCATTAATAGATACCATAAGATTATTAGAGTGATTTAAATTTTATTTATTAAGTTATCTTACTTGTCTATAAATATTGTTTATATTACACGATTAAATTTGTTAAACTTACATGAAATTTTAGTGAAATTATTATGATAAATTGAAAATAAAAGTAATATAATGAAATAGAGTTTAAAAAGTTTTAAAATACTGCAAGAATTGGAGATTGTGAAAAGGAAAAATAACATCTACTCATTTTCAGTTTAATATAAAAAAATTTTTAGTAAATAAATTCTACATTACAATTTTAGTAATTTATAATTTTGCATTATAAAATTATTTTGTTATTATATATTAAATTCAATAGAAGATATCTTTACTAGATACTTGCAGTTTGTTGCTATAATTTGTATAATATTATACGAATTTTATGAATGAAAAAAAATATTTTGATTTTTATCTATTTTCTGCAACGTTTTATGTAAAATAGATGTTAATACGTTCTAAAAAGAAAGAATGAACTGCACTTATTCTATGTAAAAAAACAACTCATTTGAAGTGCAGATTCGTGCACTTTCTGAAAAATTAATGGATTTATGTTAAGATTTATTGTATTGCCCTGAGGTATTGATGTATGTTTGTCCTGCGGGAGGCTCTAGGCTGTAAAGTACTTAAACTAATAAAAAACATTTTTTAAAAAAAATAAATAGATTTGAAAATCTAAATATCAATCACACGATAAAATTATTTAAATTCCACCAAATATATTCCGATTTTTCCTTGTGCTATTAGTCAAATTATCCTTAAAAAAATATTATTTGTATATTTTACTATTATTTACTGAAAGCAGTACGTCAGCCGCATCGGCGATTACATCACCAACCTAGACTTTTCGACCCTAACGACATAACGCACTTGACCAGCTCATCAGCGCACGCGAGCCGCGCGCAGCGACAGGTGTGATAGCTCTCGCGTTTACGATAAAACGATAGCTATACGCGAGCCGCAGTAATAACAGCGCGCGTTATGCCCCCGTATATAGACTCCGGCAACGAGCGCAAAAGAGACAGAACGAGCGGGAGAAAGATCAGGGGTCGCGACTCTCTAACGTAACCACGCCTCCAAAGCGGCCGGCCAACCCCGCCTCGACGACTCCCCCGCATGCGTGTTGCCTCTTTGGCCGTGCGGCTGACGGCGCGCGCTGACTAGCTGGCTGCTGCTGCTGCTCTCTGCTCCCTGCTTTCTCTCTCTTTCTCGCTCTCTCTCTCTCTCTCGTACTATCTGGGCGCATGAGGGCTTAACGGGCGGCGGAGGGATCCTTTTTATTCTCGATGCTCGAGCTGCGGTTGCACGTGCGGCTCGAGCTAGTAATTTCGTGTTTGTTCGAATTAATTTTATGCTCACTTAGTAGCATATGCTTTATGATATTTTCTATTTGGTTTGAAGATATACAACGTAGATACTTATTCGTTTGATCTTAATAAAATTTACGTTGATTTAGTTGGGTTTCGTTTGTGCAATAATTATGTGCAGAATTTTTAAATTGTGAAAATTTTTTGTTAGAAATTTATACGTAATTTTTATGTAAGTCTGATAGTACAAATTTCACAAAAATAATTCGGAACTGAAGCCTCTAAAGGATTAGACAACTGTATAAATTAAGTATTACTTAAGATTTAAAGCCTTCACGTTTCGAAAATATCAACAAAATATCATAACAATCAACATGCTTAAAAAATTTCTTTAATTTACGCAAAGTAATAAGATATATTCCCTTTTTTACGTTTTTGCCAACCCTCACCTATTTTCAGTCAATATTCTTAGAACTGATAAAGCCATATTCTAGATCAAAGATGAATGCATGTGGTTTAGGAGTTGAAGGCAAGACTTTTTAAGTAGTATAAATTACAGTGACTAAAGTAATTTTTTTTTAATTTTAAAAAATAATAAAAACATATAAAATATCCGTTACTTAAAACGCTATTATTTTTAAACGGAGTATCGTAGAACAATTTTGTAAAAAGTATTGAAAAGATTCTAAAACCTTATAATAACGTACATAAATATACAGAATATATTATTTACATTACAAAGAAATTATAACAGTTTTTTATGTGATTTTAATAGCAAATATGGCAAGAGCGATAAAGTGTAAATTGACAATTTGTTTCTGTGACTATACTAAACACAAATATAGACAAATGTATAAAATAATAAGCTTTCTTTGCTAACTTTATGAGGATCTAAAAAAATGTTGAAATTATTTATTTGGTTAATTATTACAACTATTTATATTAGACATTATAAAATTTATTTCTTTAAAATCGAGGACTGAAATAAAACTCATTTGCACATGTTTTATAGATAATAAAAGATTTGATACATGAATGTACTGCTGAAGTTTTATCTTTTATTGGAACCTTATGTTGAAAAGCATATTCACCTTATTTCGCTACATCTTATTTAACATTTTTATATTATGTGTTAGGTGTTTCACAGTTACTTCGGCCATGTTTTGCGAGGTAAATAGGCATGCGTATTTCAATATATTGATTGCTTGTAAGAATCATGACTTACGTGGTAAAAAAGCATGTTGTTCTTAGGCATGTTAATTCAGATAAATATCATACTTATATAGGTGTACATTTTAGACAAGACGTAAAGTTCTTTCCATCTAGCAGTTTCTATAATCAACTACTAAATTTCTTTATGGTTATTGGAAATGATTAATAGAAAAAAAGAACCTAGCATGCCTATGCTGAAACAACTTTTAAAATTAATGTAAAAAATAAAAGAATCAAGTCAACGTAGTTTTATAAATTAATCGACTGCAACGATAAAAAACTTTCCTCCGCAAGCAATCTGAATCGCGGTTAACTCTCAAGTAAATAGTTTACTCGCACGATCAACCAAGTCATCTCCCATCCTCACCCACTGCCTTACCGCCTCCTCCCAACTCCAACTTTCCAAAAACCCCGATTAATTAACAAAGCATCTGAGTCACCTAAGTACACCGCTCCGCTTACATCCCCGCAAAACTTGCGAGGCAACCTTTGAATTTCGGTCATTAAGCTCAAAGCGTACTTATATTCCGTGGGAACACGTGCTCCTCTCCTCTCCGAACTATATCGGACGCTCATCACGTCAGATGGCTATCATTAGTCAACGAGCGCAATGACTGAGCAGGCGATCTCTAGACTTGCGTACCTGTTTCCGCGCACGGACGTGTATATACCGTAGGGCGCGCATCGCAGGGGGGCCCAGCATAAGCCATATCCACCCCCGCACGCGTGCACGCACCGAGTGCATCATTCGCGTGTATTATTAAGGGGATGTAATATCAAGCCGCGCGAGCGCGCTTTGTCTCCCGCTTTTCCGAGGAGCGGGAAAATATTTAGCGATGCGCGACCGGCCTTTTTTGTGCTTTAACGATATCGATTTATCGACGGGAATTGTGCTGTTTTTTCTGGAGAAATATATGCGCTTGGCTGGGTTTGATGAGTTGCTGCTTTTTCTCGTTATTTGATACTTAGGAAGTCTTTGGAGGATTGTTGGGGTGGTTAGGTTGCTTTTAAGATTTTTTACTCGTTACTGGCCGATGCGGTTGTACGTTTTAAGACGTTTTAGTAAGATCGCTATTTAATTATTTATTAATGATGAACGTTAATATTCATGATTGATAGATTAGTGTTCTAAGAAGGATATTACAATACGCTTGAACATTTGATGCGCTCGGTGAATATAATAAATGATAAATTTATACTGAAAATCGAAAATTCAATACCAATTTTTGTTTATTAATATTTATTTATTTCATTGAATTTTTACAATATATTTTTAAGATAATAAGTTTAAACATCTTCAAACAATAACTTAATAAAAGAATATTTTTTAACCACCCAGCAAAAATTTTCCTAGCCTCACGAAGGTGTCAACACTTTCTCCCTCTCAAAGCCCTAGAAAACGCAAGCGCACCTCGAGTGCTCAGCTACTACAGTACGAAAAATCCAAAATCAGGCCGAACAATGGCACGGCGGGCGCTCGGCGATATAAATATTTGTTACACTTCTCGCTTGCGCTCACGGGGGGATGAAAATAATGCCTCTGCGCTCACGGGGGCCCCACTCGAAGCGCCAAGGAGGGAGGAAAGCGGAGAGCACGACGCGGGCGCTTCAGAGAACGAGAGGCGCGCTCGAGTGCCGAGGAGAAGAAAAAACCGAGCGCGATGACGTTGGCCCGCATGTCTCCTCGGCTTTTGTAACTTGTGGGAAAAATTCCCTTGCTCTGCCCTCGTGAAGAGGAGCTCTTGCGCGTCTACCTTTTTGTCTTCTTCCTTTTTGCGATCGACGCGCGAGCTGCTCCGCATTTTTCTCGGGCTCGAGATGGGGCTGGAGGTATGGATAAGCGCTTTTATTAAATTACGAGGTGGAGGGACGTTTGCTGATCTGGAGGATTGAGAACGCGTGCTGGGTGACAGGCGTTATTTGAATTTTTTATTTTGATTGTGATTGGAGGTGGAGTGAAATGATGCATCGCTTTGACTAGATGAAATTGAAAAGTTTTAAACAAAAAACTAATAGATAAATTACTTAAAACATGAAACATTAAGGTAAAAAGTAGAAAATAAGAATTTTTGAAATTTAGAATGACTGTGCTGAATTTCAATTTGTATTTTAGTTACAAATATTGTTTATTACAAATAAATATGCACAATTTTAATCTACTTAGTCCATCAAAAAGATGTGCCCTTGCAACTTTTTGAATTTGCATGTAAAGTTGAGCTGTAAACATTTTATATTTAATTGTACGTATGAGATGAAAAATAACAAATTTAAATTTTAAGAAATTGCCATAAAAGTTGAACATTTTTTTAAATATTGATGTTTTAATCAAAGTATTCTTACCTTTGCAATCACCATATCATATATTTATGCACGGATAATTATTATACCTTCTATTAAAAAAAAAAATCTTTTCTTCATCAATTTACTCCATGCGATCGATAAAAACATAATTTATAATTTTGACGCGCCTGAGTGTCGTCTTTTTATCCGAAAAAAATTGAAAACGCAACTCAAAAAATGTAGAAGAGCCGATGCTAGTAGAAGCCGAATTATTAAGACGTTATAGAAGGTGGCTCCCTTTTGTAAATTTAGAACGGTAATGGCGCGAATCCTGTCGTGCCTAGGTGACAAGGACAAATCACTTAGCGGGCGATCATTGTGTCGTTGTCGTATAGCGCCTGGCACTCAACTTGCTGAACTGACAAATCATCTTCCATTAGTGCAAACACCCCCGCGCTGCCGCGCTGTTCCTTGAAATTTTCAAGAAAAAATTATGAGGTGACAGCTGTTTTTCTTTTTTTTTTATTGTTAAGGAAAAAAATCTAGCCGTGATTTTCTACAACGAGGAAGTTTGGCTAAAAACGGCAGTTTTTGATATTTAATTTTTATGTTGAAATTGAATTTTGATCGTAGTTTTACAGTAATCGTAATTTATTTAAACAAAAATGTATTTTTCTCTTATTTATAATACATTATTATAGTTTATTCAAATAAAGTAATTATAATATTATATTCTAAAAATAGACTTAAACTGTTTGTATTTTCAAAACCCTTATAAACCAATATTAACGTCTTTCTCAACGGATCGTTTTCTTAGCTCCAGGAAGCACTAAAATAATAATCTACTTCATCCGTCAATCCCCCTCCCAGATCACTCGATAATTTTCCTCGCGAGAGAAGAGAAGAAAGAGAAAGACCAACAGCTCCTCTCAAAGAACTGACAAATCAGAATAAACGGATCAGGCCGGACAGTTTACCCAGCAATGTCTATCCTATCCCAGCTCGACATCGGAATCACAAACGACTACCAAGCGATGACATTTTACAGTCCGTTCTTTTTTCCTTATGTCGCCGGGCACAACTTCGCGGTAAACTCCATGAATGGGCAATCGCTTTTGTACGAAGGACAGAGGAAGGGACGAAGGGGGGCAGGAGCATTAAATGTTTTATCGAGGATCTGCGTTGGCTGAATGCCTTCGCGCTGGGCTTTGTCCTTAGGGAGAGGAGGCGTGTTACAAGCCGAATCGTCGAGCGAGCCTTGTGGGACACGAGACGATGAGAGAGGAGTGACGAGAGAGCCGGGGAAGGTGGAGAAAGAGAGGAGTGCGTGTATGCGGGGGAGGCTGAGGGGTTTATAATGGTTGGAGATTGTTGGGTAAACGAAGGTCAGCCGAGAAAGCACGCGCTAACTAAGATTGGGTCTTTGTTGGGAATATTTGTTTTTGATTCTGATGATGAGGATGTTTGGAAGGGAATATTTGTTTTTGATTCTGATGATGAGGATGGTTGGATTTGTAATTTGGAAAATTAGGACCGTTTGTGGGAATGATGTAATTAGGCGATATTAAATGGAATCGATGGATAAAGGTTAAAGATGAGTATGACGTAGATATTTATTGATATATTTTACTGAGAATAAAGGTTTTCTTTTTTAGGACTTGAAAAGGGTTTCAAATAGTGTGGCTGAAACGCCGTTATTTATGTTTAAATAAACAATATTAAACATTATGGGCTGAAGTTTTTATTATTTAAATGTAATTAATTGCTGTTGATTGAGCTTTCTTCCATAAATACTATGAAAGAAAGCCAAGCCGTTAAAGATAAACGAAAAAACATATTCCATAAACGCTAACTAAAGCACAATATAGCCAGCAAAAAGCGGGAGCAGGAATCAAAGAGATTCACTTATGTAGATAAAGTAGCCGCACGATAATAAAGAAATTAAAAGGAGAGAGAGAGAGGGAGAGAGGGAGTTGAAGGGGGGAGATAGAAAAGAGAACATCGGCACACGTATAAACAGAGCGAAGAGGGTATACATAACGTGCACGTAACACAGGTGGCCTGTCTTCGTACCTTCACGCACCACTAATTTCTTTCTCATTATCCGCACGAGGCCACTAAAACTCCCCCGCCCCCGCTTCTACCTCGTTTACCTCTCTATTATTCTTCTCCTCCTCAGGCTCTGTCCCGTATAGCTACACTGCTTATATGCGTCTCGCCGTACACACATTTGTTCTCTCGCATTCTGTTTTTGTCTATACGCTTGGTGTATAGTAGCTCCCCGTGTGTGTATGTGCTCTTTCCCTCCCGCAGCAGTCGTAAAAGTACCCATGTGCTCTCTTGTTTCGTTGAATAATACCTGCTTCGTGCGCGCACGGCAAGTCCGAAGAAGCAGAAAGCGCATGGAGTGAGCAAAGTCCTGATGGGTCGATCTCGCGCGCTCTGTGATTCTTGAATGTATTTTATAGGGACGGTTGGGAGTATAAGTGAGTGTAATAAAGAGAACGATTCAAAAGGAGCTGATTTTTTTTGGTTGTTTATGTGGCCGATGGTATCGTCGTATATATATAAAGAGAGTATGATGTTAAGAGGTTATAAATATTATTTATAAACATAATGCGAATTTTCTATTATAAAGGATAATTCGGGTTGATTAATGGATATTGCGCTTTATGCGGGATTATAGAAAAGTTTGATCATTTACTTTTATAAAAAGAATATTTTTATTCAGTTAAAGATAAATACTTTCTGTTAAATAATTTCTGATTTTTGTTTGAACTTAAGTCACAAATATCAGTAATTTTTATAAGATTGTATAATAACATAAAATGATGGTAAAAATTATAATTTTGAAACTTATAAAAAGTAAAAATTAACTCCTCATCAATAATAAAAATGAAGCCTTTATATAAAGATGTTAGCATCATAAACAGTTAATAAATTAAAAATTATTCCCAAAACTTACTTCTTCTTTTCGGTATTACTTAAATGTAGCCTATTTATACTTTTTTTTTTAATAAAACAAAAACGCAAAACATTGTTTCATTTCCAAATCGATTTTTAATAAAAATTATAACACTGATTAAATTATATAAAACTAAATATAAAATAAAATCTCGACTTAATTCACAAGACCAAAAAAAGAAAATATCAATACACTTTTTATCCACGACCATATTCCAACAATCAGTCTAATAGTCAAGTTCCCCGCTCGCCCCATCCACCTAAAATCAAACGCTTTACAGAACAATAATTCAAATAATACTGTCAATCAAACGCATCCCTCGACCACCACCACCACTACGACCCCAGCGTGAAAAGAAAACAGACTGCTCTCGAAAGCATCCGATACTCCGCGCGCACAGCGCAACATCAACACGCGATCGTAGCTACGAGCGCGTCGAGCCAAAAAATCTCGGCATGCAAAGTCACGTGCTGCCCTCGAGGGAGGCTCATAAACACGCGCAGGGGGCGCTTCTTTGCCCGTCTACTCCATCGGTTCCAGGGTAACGCGCTCCCATTTTTAAACGGTCCATTATTCGAGAACGATTGTCGCGCGCAAGCTCGGATTAGTATTTCAATTATTTGCACAATGAGCAAGAGAGCAAGGCTTCGAGTGCCGGCGCGTGGCGCTGTTTACACGCAGTCGCGAAGTGCATAGCGGCGGTAATCCGACCAAGTGCCGCGGCGGCGACCTTATCCTTGTCTTACCGGCCGGAGCACGTCGACGCGGGAGCCCGTGAGAACGAGTAAATTGATTTTAAACCCTTTGTCTTTTGGGGAAGCCAACCCCACTCGGTGAAATTCACCACCCCTTTGCCGTCGGCGCCACTTTTGCCGAGGGGGGTGGAGTGTTGGGAGAGCGCGGGCGGTATACTTGCGGATTTCTGGACGATTGCTTTTAATGGATTGTTACGCTCTTATTGAAAAATTATAAGCTTGAGTCTTTTCGCTGATATAGCGTTTTCACAAATAATAATGAATTTTTCTGGTAAATGTAAACAATACCGATTTATTGATTGATCGGCAATTTATATTTCATAGTAGTACAATCAATATAAAATGCGTAAATTGGACTTTATCTCACCAAGGGGAGAATTTGTTTAAAATTTTTTTTTAATGTTACGCAGAGTATGTATCAGTTGTGATTTGTATTGAATGGGCAAAAGTAAAAAAGTTCACGCGCCCATGGTAAACACCTTATTTTTTGAAATGGCAATGCTGAACTGCTAATAATTTCGTTGGTCAAACTTCTAACTCGGTTTTTTTTATTATATATGATGACAAAGATTGAAGACTTGAATTATAACTTGAACAATTCCATGATTCCACTATCTGAAATATGAAATTATTGTCCCAAAATGGCATTGTAATTTGCATGAAAATTAAACATATTAAAAATTATAGAAAATTGCCTTTTTTGACAATGATTTTTTCTACTTGATATTATATTTAATAAAATAAACTTTTTACTAGATATAATTTTTTTGACGTCATTTTTTAAAAGGCAGTAAAAAAACTTATTGTTTGTAGTTAAATTTTAGGTAATCTTTTTTACAAAAAAACTTATAAGAAATCTTGGCTAACAAAAAGATAGAAGTTTTTTGAGTTTTAATCTAATTACCGATCACTTTTACTTATCAGAAGTAAATTTTACTCAATGCAAAATGTTCTATCTCCGATGACTCTTTTAGATACTGAAAAACGTTATAAAATATGTGTAATAAGAACTCAACTTTTTATCATTTCACAATTTTTGTGAAAAATTTTTTTATAATTCCGACAACTTCAGAAAGTTGATTTTTTATAGAAGATATTATTTACAAAAAATGTTGCATTTTATATGACATGGAAATTTTAGCAGTACTTTTTGGAGAAAATTTTATTATAATTTAAAAAATTTTTTTTTTATATGTTATTACATCTTTTATATAAACAATATTATTCTATAAAACAAAAAGTAAATTAATAAAAAAACTTTTTTTCTAAGCAATAAGTCAAAAGATATTTTCATGTATTTTTGATTTAATGCAATATTTTTTTAAATAATATTTTTATTAAAATCCGTCTCGAATTCTGTAGATAATTTAAAAAAAAAAGACTTTTTTAATACAGCTGTGTAGGTAGGTACAACATAAAACATTTTTTTTTCAATTTTGTCATTATAATTTTAAAAGATCTTGGATTGAACCTTCAAATTGTTTTTGCACAATTAATATAAAACCTCTATTTTTAAACCTGTCCTGATTTGAAAACAAAAAAAAAATTATTTTTATATTTATATTTTCTATTATAAAGAAACTTTAAAATAAAAAATTTAGTACTTGTATATTTCATTAAGAAAAATATTCCAAATAAAAATAATTATAATTTTTGTAAAACAAGTAATTTAATTGGTTTAAACAAAATTACTCTTTTTCTCTGTTGCCATCTACAGGTGAAAGTCAAAAGTAACGTTAATCTAATCTTTCAGACTGCATTCATTGTTGGTAATGCAGTTTCAATACAGTACAATAAACCTACTTTATCGACATGTATTCAAACAGCTAAAATTATAATTGTATACAAAAAAATTAAAATGTTGAACAAATTATTAAAGTAATTAATAGTAATTAATTAATTAATATTAATTACTATTATTTTAGAATCTTTATGTAAAAACCTCAAGTTTATGGGTATATTTTATACAGATTCTACATTTTAAAGATCGTTATACATATTTACATAAATAGTACCTAGACAGTTCAGAATCCGAGAATGACTAATTTTATAATTTTAAATATGGACCTTTCTTCGCTAAAAAAGACCCTTTTTAAAAAGGATTTGGTTTCCTTTAGCACTGAGGCTTTCAAATAATAAATGATTGTATAAAAAAACTTCATGAAGTTTTGCTTACCCTTCATGTGTACAAAAATACGGTATAGCGTTATTGTTAGAATAATTCCTTGTCTCAATCTTCATAACTGTCGTATTATCAAAGACTTAAATAAAAAATTAGAAAGTATCGGTGAGTGATGCATTAATATCTTCTGATTTGAAAAACAACTATAGAAATTTACATTATTTATAAGTACAAAATAAAAAGCTCCAATTTTGTGACAACCTTTCTTACTTCCTAATGGATTACATATCTTAAATTCGTCAAAATATAGTTGAATTTGCAAAAAATTATTATTATTTTTGAAAAACTCACTGTTTTTAAATAAATTGCCATCCGAAAATTTTTCTAACAAGTTAGGATTTTTATCACTCTCATGAAATATAAAGTCCAAAATTTTTTCATTTTCTAGTAATTGTTGTAATGTTTGAAGTATTGGAACATATGCAAAAGTACATGTTACAGGTGTTTGAATAGAGCATTTTGTTATTGTATACTAACAAATTTCGAATTTTATATTTTATTTTTTTGATCGACACTTTATTAACTATGATTACTATTTAAAAGTCATGAATACTTCTTATAATATTTTTTGATTATTAAAAATAATATATTGCTAAATTTCCTTATGTATTAAATATAAGAATTTTTACTATCGATTTGATCGAATAAAAATTTCAAATTTCATGAATAAATATTCAAATAGATATTAAAATATAACAAATAATTGTTCTCTACAGTTATAAAATCCTGTATAATTTAAAATCCATATGAAACAAAAAAAAAAAATAGATAAATCTCCAAATTCCTTTTCAATCTTAAATCAGAATGTTTCTAACATAGGACCTGTGTTGTTACGGATCGATATTTTGTTTAACATATTCAATGGAACAACTCTGTATGAAAAATCAACAACATATGATATGAACTTTAAAATAACTATATATGTAAATAACATGTGAAGATGTAGCTTGTAAAACAATCGATGGCCATTGCGCGGCAGAGATAATGTTTATTGCGAGAGTATTGCGATAACCTCCGAACAGTGCAGATGACTGTTTACGAGGAATGAATAAAAGTACTACAGACAAATTTCTAGCGTTTTCTTAATTCCTTCGTCCGGAACCTGCTTGTGCGGGAACATGTGTATTTCAAACAAAATTTGTGTGTTTGTTTTGCATCTTACTTATGTTATTTTGACAAAACTAATTACACGAATAATGTTTACTTTTTACACTGTAAGTTTGTGTATTTAACATAATATTTATGTAATCTTTATTTATATATAAATAAAGCTGAAATTTCTATTTTTAATGATTTCTTCAATATAAAATAGAAAATTCGTCGTGTGCTAGTCATACAATGCAACAAAGATCGCCTTACAGTTATATTAAGTTATAGCAAACCACTTTATTCCATCGGAGCCATACTATCGCATTACATATTTATTTGGTTCAATAACAATTATTAAATTAGTGAATAACTTTTATTTTTCTATTTTTCATGCAGTCATTTGTTATTATTTATAATTTTAACTTTCACATTCCATCTCAAATCGAGCAAACTAACTGCATATGTCTTTCTGAATTTTTCAATTTCAGCTTTTTCTATACATATCAACAAACGTTAAAATGACACCTAGAAATTCTGTTCAAAGCATTTCCAGAATTTTAAGATAAGTGTCATTTTAACATTTGTTGACCAGAAATTCTGCCCAGAATCTGGTCAATTTTCTACCAGGGTATTGTTGCAAATATTATGTAACTTAAAGACTCACTTTGTTGTAAGTTCTAAATGAAAGAATATTTTTTTCTTTTTGGGTTACAAACTCTTAATACAAAAAGTTTTAAACTTGACCATAAAAAATTATTCTTTTTTTTGTCTGACTTTCAATCCTACTTTTCATTTATCATCCTCCTGTAGCATTTTACAGAAAGAGGCTCACTACTCTTTTAGTTGTTATATATTTAATACATAAAACGAAAATAAAGCTTTACCAAATGCGATCGAATGCGACGGCCAAGTCGGTCGCTGCCTTCCTGACTGTTTCCTCCTCCAATTTACAACTATAAACATATCTCAAAATTACTCGATTTACATAGTCACATTGTAAATCGAATGCAGCGGCCATAGTAAGATAACGAATACTCACGGGCACGCGTTCAGTGATCGAATAAGCCCCCGCGGTTAAAATACTTTCCGAGGACCAAGGACGTTCAGTGCTCCTGCTCGAGCGCTTCCTTCCTTTTTTTCTCATCTCTGTGGTCTGTCTCGGTGTGATTCGAGAGCTAAAAAGTTGGGGAGCTAGGTCGTTGTTTGCATCCAGCCGCGTCTGGCGCCATCGGGGTGCAGAGTGAACGGAGCCAGTTTCGCGATTTTTGCGAGGAGAGGGCCGGATCGAGTCTTCCTTTGTATAATGACGTGGACTGATCGCGCATTACTTTGCGAAATCGATAATTTGGGTTGTTTTTGCGGGCCGTGCTTTTGTTGAGCGGACAATCGTTTTGGTTTGGTGACTTGTAAAGAAGCGTACTGCAAAGTTTGAGAGGTAAAGGTTGCGTCTGAAATATTAATTGTAATTGATTGCCTGAATTATTTTTGCGAATGAAAGTATTTCTTTAAAATGCAAAATGCGTAAAAATTACGAATGAAAATTACAAAATAATCTTGTGTTATTATTATTATAATTAATATATTAATAACTAGATTTTTGTGAAAAAAATATTACAGGAAAATTTAATCAATCAAGTCTAATAAGAAATAAAAGTTGTAGCCTAAGATAAATATAATAAAACAAAAAATAAAGTTAAATTTATTAAGTTTTAGATTTTTGGTTACGTAAAGAAATTTTTCTAAATTCAAACAAACTTTTCTCAAATTTACAAAATTATTTCGACAATAAATTAAATACTAGAAATAACAGAACAAAACAATGTTAACGTATATTTAAAATAATTCAGCCAAACTCAATAAACTCATTGTCAGAGTAAGTAATTTAATGAAATGTTTTTCATAAAGGTCAGTCATTTGTCAATATAAACCGTAATCACATATTATCATTATAATGGGTTGAGACATTCCACAACCAGGTATTTGTAACGCCAAACGATTAACCGCCGAATAATCATCTTAGTATTATCCTCCACGTGTGGAAACTATAAATTTGCTCGTACAATCACCTCGTGAGTCCACAAAAATTTGTAGAAGCTGGAGCCAGAACAAAAAAGCAGGAAGATGCTCGGCGCCAGGACGAAATGCAAATAAACGTAAGAGGACCGCAAACTAGCTGCGTGCACGTCACCCCGGGAAAATTCGATTGCTTTGTCGAGTGGAATTTCGAAATTTCCATTCTTCCGTCGAGAAGTGGCGCCTGCAAATGGGCAACTTTATGTACACTGTCGAGACACGATGGGAGTTTGCTTAGGGGCGATTGAAAATATACACGTATGCTCTCGATCTTGGCGTCCTTTATTTTTGTCGTATGCAAATGAATGTTTAACGTTGCTTTATTTTTAACATAGTTTTTTAGTCAATGATTTTTTATGTGAATATTTGAACAAGGATTTTAATTCTTTTAAGTGTAGAATAGTTTTTTGCAACGAATGAAAGATTTTTTTCTTTACAAATATATTATTTCATACAATTTTTTAGAACTTTTTTTTATAATAACTTAAATATTATTTTTTTCTGAAAATAAATGAACTTTATATAAAGTGATTTTTAGTAAACCCTTTTGTTACCAGTAAGGGAGAGCGGGGCTAATTGACACACAATTAGCATTTTTATTTTATTGACATCTTCCTTAGAAAATTAGATTTGTGTATGCTAATCATTATACATATTAACCATTATATGAAGTATCTATAGAATATCAATTATTACCAAATTTTAGTATTAAACAGTAAATTATTTATAATTGAAAGTCGAACTCCGCGTATCAACCAGCCCCGTTCTCCCCTATAATATTTTCATAACAATAGTTTGAAAATGTAACTATGTTTATATCTCCTATATGACTTAGTTTATACGTTATTTTAATAATTTATATTTAATCAGCTTTAGTATGAAATTGTCATTATTATGGTCATAATTACGTTTATGACCTAAAAGCTAAAAGTTTTAGAAATTTCTCCATTCCATTTTTTAAATACACGTTTAAGTCTAATAAAATAATTAATAAATAATTTCATTTTAATTGCATGTCGATGGATTGATTTACTATCATCCGTAATTAAAATTACATCGGAAACATTTTTGCATTTATTGTAATTTGAATGAATGCTACTGCTGCAGTTTAATTATAGTCAGAAACTGCCGGCGATAAACCGCGGTAATTAAAAATGCAGACAACATTTATCAATGTGCAAGACAAGATAACAGACTTAAACCGCAACTAAACTATTCGACTTTTAAGTTCTCGATGACTTTGATTTCTCTCCTGTGCGCTTAAGGCTCATTGAGACTTTTCTTTCACTATTGCAAAAGTAGTGGCGAGCATGCGCAAACGGAATCGAGAGAATTTAAACGTATTATCTGACCCTTATCTATGTTTTCTGTAATACATTACTAGTCAAAGTGAAGTTTGCTCTTTTTTTTTCATCGTATGCAATGCAATGTCCTCCGCAGCGCACGCAGATCTTATTATAAGTTCTGCTATATAAAAAAGTCTGTAAGCTCGTATATGTATACGGTTGTTCCCTGGTAGAATCTTAACGGTAATCTAGCTAATTTACCGTTAATTTTGACGAATTGACAGTAAATTAGCTAATTTATCGTTAAGATTCTACCAGGGATAGTTGGAGTGATATTAGGTTTATGACTTTTCTTAGAAATTTAAAAATAGGTTGAAACACTTTTCTATTACATAAATTCATAGAAATGTTAGTCTCTTGTTTAAATTCTATGCGACACACCAATTATGGTAAATCGATATTATAGTTATGCGTTCTGCTCTAATTCGCTTTTCCAATTGGATAAATGCCATGAGATTTTTCTGTAGTATTTATACCATAAATATTTAATATGTAATATTTATTAAAAATTCAATCAATAAAGGATTCTTCAAAGCAACTTTTTTATATTTTAATAATTCCAAATTTATCAATATATTTTCATTTTATAAAGTTGTAAAATACAGAATTTATTCAAATAAGTATTTTACTTTGTAAAAATATTAAAAAAGATCTAAATAAACATTATCTGTTACCATACGATAAAGCTACACATGTGTTCGCACGTAGTAAGTTAAAAACAGGATATAAAAATTCCAAACATCGATTTGCATAATCTTTATTTTTTATTCATTCTTGGTAACGTTTTTTAAATTCCATTCCACAGACAGTTTTTTCCAATTTTAGATGTCTATTGTTAAAAAAAAGTCAAAAAATATATATAAAAAATACTAATCTAGATTATTGTTTTGAAATTATATTTATGTATTTATTATAAAGAAAACCTGTTCGCCTTATAAATAATTAATTAAGTTATATTGCACTAATTGATCGATAAATCATTAAAATATGATATATGTTGTGTGCACCGAAGAAATTTCCACCTTAATTTATAAATTGTGAACAACTTTTTTTACGAGCTACATAACGCATATTACCGTAAGATTTTTCCTTTATATAGATATACAAATAGAGAAAATATAGATTTAAAATCATAATGTTTCTCAAGAAAAATTTACTCGCTAATTTAAGGTTATTAAATGAGTAAAAATGGTACTAATTCTTCGTCTATAAGCAGGCTTGTATTCATGTTTATATAAATCAGATTCTCGCTCTGGGGCATTTTTTGATATATGGACGTCGGTTGCTCTGGAGCAAACATCCTGAATTTAATTGATTTATATTCATGGCCTGCTAAAAAAAAAAATATAGGAGGATCTCACCATCCTCTAATTATTTTTATTGTTTTTCTTAGGTTGAGAATTATGAAAAATAAATAATAAATAAACATTTTATTTAGTATATATAATTATCTAATATAAATATAAATTTAAAATATATGAATTATCTTTGTTTAATTATACTTTTTATGGATCATTGTTTGCAGACTGTGTACTGAAGCTTTTTTATATTTTCATTATTTTTGATGTATTGTAAAATTATAAAATAGTAACGTATTAATAAAATTAAGAATAAGGAATGGACAATAAATTAAAAACTAATTCAATATCATGATAATGAATTTATTACAAAAGTGCATTTGAGAAATGACGATGGCGTATAGCGCTATACATGCGAATACATAAAATAGTAAATATTACCTACCAGCGTACGTGATTCGCATACGAATATCTTAGCAATTATGGCATCGTGTAGCCGCATAGTCGAAGATACACATTTTATTGTTTACACATAATTATTACAATTGTTATTAAAATGAGCATTGAAAAAGCGCTCAATACGTGATTCCATATGAGGGAATGAGAGATGATTGATCAGCTTATCGATTTTGTCTATTTCAATACTTGCGATCGGAAATGATAAATTTGATAAACACATAATTAAAAAAAATCTATTTTATTCCTCAGTGAAATAACGTTGCGCCTTTACCGTAATAGTGAAAGTATAAATGAAGAAAAAACAACGAGGTAATA
The DNA here is from genome assembly GCA_030522745.1 of Eupelmus kiefferi. Classification (NCBI taxonomy): domain Eukaryota; kingdom Metazoa; phylum Arthropoda; class Insecta; order Hymenoptera; family Eupelmidae; genus Eupelmus; species Eupelmus kiefferi. The sequence continues at coordinate 9,498 of JAPYZB010003299.1, read as the reverse complement.
AGCGTATATAATTAATAACTCGATGACGTTTGTACACATAAAGATAGATACGATAAAAACTTATTCGATTATACAAAAGAAAAAACGTTCTAAATACACTTGACTGCGAAACGAAAACGCTTGTTTTCATTTCCATTTTTCTTAGCGCTTAATTATTCTGAATTACCTTTGAAACGAGTGTCGAGGTTGCGTACAAACGAATTGGATTTTTTTCGCGCGTGTAGATTCGAACATACACGGACAATTAGCAAATGGGTACGTCTATATTCGTCGCACGAAAGGAACTATCTCAACACTTTGAGGTAATCAGAATAATATTAACGGTCCTACTTAAATGTCTAAGAGAGCTTATATATCAAAATAACATTACTAGTATTATAAGCAGTGGAAATTCTCGTCGATCGAGAGATATCATGCACACTCGTTGACGTCGAGGGAATTTACGAACCTTCGAATACGTCACTTAAATTATTATTATTCGTTTATAAAGACATGCTTCTTAAAAGAAAAAAAAATCGCTGCCGTGACAAGTCCGCGACTTTTCGCAGCGGCGGAGCCTAACGTAGACCGGATTTCAAAAACCCACGCAATTCGTGACTTAGTTATGCTAAACAATAATTCCCGCTAATCTTCTTGGTGTACGTTGACCCAATGAAATGTAACTGATTCTTGATATTTAATAAGACTTTTGAACTCAATAAATTTAAAGCTTCATGCTTCGGATATTTATAATAAATGTTTAGTATGGATTACTAAATCCATAATCATCTTAGGACAAATAATATTATATCATTTGAAATTATGGAAAGTAATAAAAAGCGTTCGACTACAATTGAAATGTAATTTAAATGAAAATTTTAATTTGTTTGCTAATATATTAAACAATTAATGGAAATCCGAAAGGCTCTGGCAGCTGCGATATTTACGAACTTCGCATTTTCATCACAGAAGCAAATTGCTTTCGCTATAGCCAAGAAAAATTTTCAGTGCTTCATTTCATAATATAATGAAATTAAAGATTGGATAATCGCCGATGTTGTTAATGTTGAATGCACTTGAAAGAGTTTTAATTCGGACTTTAGCGATCCGCAATGACTCACCATTGTACAATACCGATTTAATAACTATCCTGACTGCAAAATTATTCGAAGAAGGTACACATCTAGATTCGAAGCATTCATAAGGCGCATACAAAGTACAAATGAATATAAATGATTACTGTATACATAAAAAATAATAACTTGATAGCTATAATGAAATTCTTTAGTTTATTTGATATTTCCATTATATTAAATCAAATTGATGAAATTATTTTAGAATTTGCAATTACAATAATTTCTTTTTATTTAAATATATGTTCTATATTCTTTTTCTAGTCAAAAAATATCTTGGTCGAAAAAATGTATTTTGCATTCTCTTAAACTTTTTATTTCAAAAACGTTGGAAATGCAAATTTGAAACTATTTTAACGATTTTATTATTATAATTATAAAGTGACTTAAATAATTTCGAAATAATCTAGCGATCTAACATCTTATATCTTAAAAATCGTACTTAATATTAAAAATGAGGCAGTTGAGTTGGCAAGAGCAAAAATAAAAAGAGAAAAAGAAATCAGTCGTTCGGTCATATGACTCGATGGCAAAAAATCGCAAAATAAATTTATATCATGAATGCTTTAAAGCCATAAGTATGTAAATATGCCAACGCATGCCTTTACAGAAAGAAAAACGTTTTAAAGAATTGAATAGTTTTTAATGGTTGGTATGTGATTTTAGATTAAATGCAATGACTTCATTTTCAAAGATTCGATATTATTTTTATATGTTCTGTTGCATTAAAATAATAAAACTTTTATCCTTAAACTAAAATTTCAATTTTAATTTATTCGAGTTTCATTATATATCTTAATTATTGCAAGAAGACTCTTTCTTATCAACTCAACAATTGCTATCGAACAATCGATTGCAATCACAAAATTTTGGTAAAACGCAATCACATTGATAAATTTCCAATTAGCATCTCGAATAATCAACATTTTTATCGGCACACTCATATTTCATATAATTCACAAAAAATATTATCATTCTTTCTTTCAATCCAACTACTAACATTCACAAAACTTTTCCTTCGAACGCATTTTCTCCCTGTAGAGGCGCCTGTGACGCCACAGGCTAGCGCGCACTCATTTAGCAATATAAAATTTCCCTATAAAGTCAGTCCTCGTCACTGCAAATACAACGATTCTCATCACACAATTGACACGAGGCGATTAGAGCGCGAGGAACTTCATCAAAGCATCGTAGATTAGCCGTGGATTGATGGTCCCGTCGGCCGTGTATCTTACTCCCCTCAAAGATCCATCATCATGACTAACGACACCGTACTCCCCGACAATGAATCCATCCGGCGTCCTCTCTTCCACTCGGTACTTCCGGTAGTTTCGTCCCTCGACCACGTAGCCAACCTTGTGGCCGTCCTCGTCGATGTTCGTGGCTTCGGTGAAGGACTGAGGTCCATGAACGTTGCCATTGCTTCCAACGCTCACAGCTTCATCGACTTCGTAGTTCTTCTCTTCGGGTTCGCCAACCGGATGACCATTTCTGTCGTACACTTTTGCAGGTTCGCTGTAGATCTTGGCTTGCTCGGAGTACACCTTAGCTGGTTCTGAGTAGACTCGCGCTGGTTCAGAGTAGACCTTTTCTGGTTCTCCGTAAACCTTGGATGGTTCGGAATAAACCTTTGATGGCTCACTATAAACCTTGGCTGGCTCACTGTAGACTTTGGCAGGTTCCGAGTAAACTTTGGCCGGTTCACTGTAGACTTTTTCAGGTTCTCCATAAACTTTGGCCTGTTCACTGTAAACTTTCGACAGATCTCCGAATACTTTTGCGTGCTGATTATCGTACGGTTTGCCATTCTGTCGGGTATTGTAGATTTTAGCTGGCTGATTGTAAGAGGAATCCTCAAAGTGTCTTCCAACTTTACGTCCTTGATTTCGTAGCAAGGGTCCATGAACTTCCGGCAATTCGTGGTTTATCTCTTTCATTTCTGAATTGGGAACTGCAAATTCGTATCTCTGCTCCACAGGTTCTGCATTGCTGCTGCTAACGGCTGAATCCTGATGGTGTTCTGCTGGTGCGTGTTGTCTTAACGTAGGTCTGGGAGTAACGAAACTGCGATCCTGTAAACTAGTCTTTGGAGCTCCTTCCTCAACTGAGAACTCGCTTCTGTTCGACTCTGAAACTATATTGCTAAGCTCTTCCGTCACCAACCTAGCAGGTGAAGATGTCACATCCGCTGAAGTTAGCTTTTGTTGCGTGAACCCATTAGAGGGTATCGTCGGAGTTGGTGTTGTGTACACCGTCGTCGCCATTACAGGAGGTGGCCTCGTCACCATCGAAACGTTCGGATCATGATGTTCAACCCTTACTTTATAAGGCGTCGCCTCCACTGACGATGTCACACTAACACCTATGACTTTTTGGTTCATGGGTTTGTCTCCCTTAGCAGGGAGCTTAACACCGTTCTGCTTTCTGTTAGGATCACCAGATTTTGAAATATACTTAGAAGATATGTCACCCGGTCTACCAAGATCGTCTACGATCGTCTCAAGACTGTGATGTCGATTGTCGAGGAGCTTATGACTGATCGGATAGTAACGAACGCCGTCGTCACGTATCTGCGTAGTACGCGGTCTTGGTGGCGTCGGTTTTATCGTTATCGGTGCTCGCGATATTCGGAAAATGTTGGCCTCGTCGTTCTTCGATTCAGCAGGAACGTTGTCCGCTGCCACGGTGTTGCCGCGACGAAGGCTGATTCGTCGACGAGTCGGCCTCGGTGCCATAGCGCCATTGATGAAGACTGACAGGAACTCTGTGCCGGCCAGGATGTCGTTCTTTTTGGCAGCTGCGGGTACGGGCGTTGCTAGACTTTGGTCCAGCATCAAGACTGCTTGTAGCGCTACCTGAAAAGATAGAAATAATTAATGCTTATGCAATTATAGTAGATATTTAATTAAGGTTAATTAAGAGATTGGATTGGATTAGGGACATTCAAATTAAAATTTTGGTTATAATCATAATTTGGCAGCGTACATTACTTTCGACTAAATGTAAATATGATTCCTGATTTGATAAATTGATAAATAAAACTAGTGATTTCAAGTCACTATCGATCATTTATAAATCAAAAAAAGTTATCGTAACGATTTGGTAAATAGATGAGCTAATTATCACTGTCTCTGATAAATTAAAAATAATAAGTTTTAGTGTATATGCATAAATGCTGCATAAAATATAACTTACAATAGATTAACTCTTATACGTATACAAATGTATAACTTAAAGGTATGCTACGTATTTGAAATAAATTATTCCATTTTCTCTTTTGATGCATATCGCAAGACTTATTACAGAATATAAATTTTTGTAGGAATCTCACTTGCAATCAGATTTAGATTAACCATCTCATAAATTTTTATTTTGTCAACTGTATTTATAAAAAACATACATATGTACTTTGATTTCTTGCATTCTTGAAGAATGAAGGTCATCAAGTCAGACATGTAGTTCGATATTTCGCTACAATCTGCTACTATGCATTCACGCAAATCTCACGTCGAATATTATAAATTATAAGTATGTTTGACACTAAAGAATTTCTCGGGCCTTACATGAAGTTCGTTAAGCTCATTACATACAGATCAGACTAGACCATTATTAACCTTAATATTTTTTCATTCGCCATTATTTTAACAAGTTATTTTAATTTTTTATTAAACTATCTATAATATTTTTATTCTCATATTAATTGTAAAATCTTTAATTACAATTTTGAACTATTAGATGATCTTACATGTGTATTTATAAGCCAAAAGAAATATTTTTATCAATAATTTTATTAGTAGTGATATTAAAATTAAATATTTTAGATATACTATTTACAATTAACAATTTTAAAATATTAAGGAAATGATTGAAAAAGGAAACCTTCTATATTTGGTTCATTAATAAAAATGTTCAAAGTTTCAAAACCTCGCAAAACTTATACATACTAAATTTTTGACATTATTACATAAGGAAGTACTGGGAATCATAAACTATGTAATAAACTGTTTTGGAGAAATATTTTTGTGATGCTTTTATGTTCCTTGTAAGTTGAGCTACCTTTAAAGAACTATATATAAACCAACTTTACTACCAAAGTATAAGCAAAGGTTTAGTAAATAATTCTTTCAAACAACAAAAAACGTGAAAATTTCCCTATTTTAATATAATTTGAAAAAAAAGGAACAGTGTTCTGTTAATTAATGAAGCTTGAATACAAAACATAATGAACGTTAAAAATATAAAATAAATATCATAAAATTTGTTATTTATTTTTTTGTTAGATAATACAAAAAAGAATCTTAGATAAAAAATAAGATTTTGAAAATTAAAGGAAAACAAAAAACTTAAAACAGGTCTTTTGAATATTAATTACAGTATATAAATTTACAAAATACATTTTATTTATGTGTATAATTATGTCATGCAATATTTTATTTAACGTTTTATTATAAAGTTAATTATAGTTTTATAGTTGAAACTGATAAATATTGTAACAATCATTACTATTATTAAGAAAATATAGATTTTTAAATAACTTAGGAATTTATTTATTTTACGAAGGCAATTACACAACAATAAAAAGTGATTCACATGTCGCAACTCAGCATATGTAACGGTAGGTAAGAATGAGCTTTAAGGATCCAAGCGTATGAACACCTACACTTTTTACGTTCTACTCTCGTGTTAAGACTTCTATTTATATAATTATTTATAACCATGCGTGCTGCAAAATTGCAGTATCCGCGCGTTCGCGCGAACACCGAGAGATCACGTTGACCCCGCTTATTTGCGTAGGAACTGCGTGTGATAGGCGCGATGTATGCAAGAGAGCAAAACTGCGTTATACACGCAAGTCCATAAAATTAGAACGGTTTCCTGTTGAAAGAGAAACAGTCCCAGCGGGGAACGGACTGGATAAGGCGAGGTTCAGCACTGCGATTGTTGCCACGTGGCATTTTCCAGGTTACAATGAAATTCGTATTGCCTTCAATTATTGTGATGTAATGAGGAATTGATTAACCTATTTGTTTGATTGAGTCAATATTTGTTATATAAATATGTGAATTTGTTAATTAAATAAGTAGTTTGCATAAAGCTTTACTCTTTATATTGCTACTGCAATACTATAATAAAAAGACACCGACCTATGTAATAGGCAGTATATTTGACTTATGTATTTTGTTTGTACTTGAATGATACAATAAAATAAATCTATCTATCTATTTGTTTCATCTCCATAATCGAAAATCTTAAATTACTGAATTTAATGTAAAGATTTAAAGTAAATGATTTTTATTCTTAAAAGTAAAGTTTTTTATTTAGAGTATTCACTACATTTGGGTATATGATTAAGTGTTTTTGTATGCTATTTCTAAAAAAGGATTTTATCTATAACTATAGTTATATAAACAAATTAAAATAAATTACTGTAGATATCATTTCTTTCAACAAAAATTAATTCTGTTTACTAATCTTAATTACCAATCTTGTTTGATATGTTGGACATAATAGGAAGATTGAGAATTGCGAATGTCAAGGCTGGTCAATTCTACCAATGCAATGACCCCAACTGATTTATTTTTAATCGTGTATCGACCATATAATTAATTTGATTTATTTTGAGGAAGAGATTTTTTATTACACTTGTTGTCTTAGTAATGTTATCTTGATAAATTGAATATTTTAATTTAGATCTTCAGTTTATTTTTTTTCGTGTATGGTAGTTAAATTTCGATGTTTCATATCGTTAATCTAAATCAGAGTGATCAAGCAGTACATTTTTTTTATTAACTGACATTGACATCTTGTACAATTTGCTTCATAATTCAATTCATTTATGCTCATCATCTTAAAAAATAAAATCAAAATATGTTAAAAAATTTTTGTGAGGAATTAATTATAAGATAGATAAATTAAATGCGATTAAATATTTTAAGTAAATATTATTACCATCAATTTTTGAAATAATGTTTTCATTAATATTAAATAAATAAATTTCAAAAATGTTTTAATACGGTATTGATTTCAAAAAATTCTAGTTCAGTATCGGTAACGTAAATGAATGAAGATCGCTCAAATCAAAATACTATTCTACTAAATAAAAACAAGAAATACCATATACGCCGTTTTTGCAAACAGTCAAAAAACTTATTTACCACATCTACTCCACAAACAAATCACTCAAAACACGCTAAACACCAATCAATCCAAAAACACACATCAACTTATACGATTTTATAGAGAAAACCGCGGGGGCGTCCGATATCCGGCACATCTCGAACCTTCACGCTACACATACAACTCCAACTTCTCCCAACGGCTTGTCACTAAACGACCTTGAGCCTCAACGATCGAACGATCTCCTGCAATTCCAATATTCCAGCATACAACCTCTCGACTACAGCGCGGTAGCAAGCAGCGGAACCCTCTTGATCCTTCAGGCGCGCAAATCTGCCAGCCCGATCGCACGAGCGAGAAAACGAGCTTGAAAGCTCAATTTGCCGCGATAGGATCTCGAGGTGTTCCTTTCATTAAAGGGCGTGTTTTATTAGCTGCTCCGGGGCCGCGCGTAACCTGCAATAACCGCTGATAAAGAGAGCTGCGATTTATTGAGTACGAAGGGAATATTAATATGTTGATGCTAATAAAATTTTATGATTATTAAATTTAGCGCGGAGCGCCTCTCGCTGCTGATCTCTAGATTTATACAGCGAAGATGAGGCGCCGATTACGGTTAGCTCGTTAATAACTTAATGATTTAATAACGCGATTTTGCGTTTGATAAATTCCTGAATTAATGGCTCGGAGGACGGAAAATTCGCGCCAATTTCAAAGACAAATTAGCGCGTTTCTCATAATTTATTCATAAATATACACCCCTTAAATATTTAAATTATTAATTGAAATAAAATCACCATTTACATCAGCATAAAATCTCACAAACATTACATCCCGCTTAAAAATCACTGGAATAATGGCACACAAAGCCATCCATCGCGAAAATCGCCTGCCGAGAAGCCGTTGGACTCTCAGCTCTCGAGGAGAATTGGCGAAGGGGTCCCAATCTCTCAAGGTCAGGGCAGTTGTACAGGGCGTCGCTCGCTGCACTTTACAGAGTGCGGCGCCGCGCAGTTATACAGGCTCATTTGTGCGCCTTTTTGCACTGCAGCTCTGAGCTCAAGAAAGCGAAAGGCAAGCGACTTGCATACGGCGGCGGCGGCGAGACGTCTTAACGTATACGAGCCGATGGAAAATTTTAGGAATCACTTTGTGCCCTCGCCGAGATAAACGCTTGGCTTTTTGCGCTGTTTTCGATGCCCGTTACGGCTCTGGAATTGATCGTTCGAGTCTGGAATAATGTCTGCGGGATGAATTTTGATGGGGGAGTTGCGAGTGGAAGAGGATATTTTGAAAGGATGGGGAGACTGTAATTTTGGGTGAAGGATTGAATATTTATGGGTCGCTGGTGAGGAAAATTGTGGTTTCAATTTCTTTTCGCTGATTTATTATATCGAGTATCGCAAAAAATTTTTTGCTTTTGGTAAAGTATAGTATTAAATGTAATACGATATTTACATAAAATACTTTTACCCACCGTCTTACGCAAATTCAAAATTCAATCAGAAGGGACACTTTCAATATCCAATAAAGCAAACGGAAAACATTAAATATCCCGCATACCGAAGTCCATTCGTAAAATAATCCATCAGACACTCAATTCCCCAGTGTGCCAATAAGCCTTTTATCCAGTGAAAAAAGCCAGCTATACATGTAACATCACGAGTAATCATCGATTATTTTTCCCTCCCAGCCCATTCATGTCCCATTACACTCGCGTCCACGGGGAATCAGCCAATTGTTTCGTCACATTTTCATTGCCATCGCGTCTTCGCGCCACTTTCGCTGTACGCTCTTGCTTGCATTCTCACGTATCCTCTTCATTCATCTCTCGGCTCTTTCTCCATCGCGAAGCCCTTTTTCCTCTCTCTCCTCGCCGACACGTCAAATCGTGAGATTGCAGCTTTCGGCGTCGCCGTCGATTGAATGGCATTTGTGTGTATGGCGCAAATTAGATAATCGAGATGATTGCGTGCTGTTGTGGCACGCGAGAAAACGAGGCGGTTTGTGCTGAGGTATGCCAGCGGTGTGTTAAAGCGTTATTCGGCTAATTGATTAGGATTGGAATGGTTGGATTGATGTTATGGAGCTGGTTAATTAGAACTTTGATTTTTTTAGGTACAGGTGTTTGACCTTTTGAGGAGATCTTCGCGTTTTTTTCTTGCGATCGGGTGTTTCGAAAGTTTTTGATCGTTTCCGCAGCCTTGAACCCGTGATATAATACGTTTGAAAGTGATAAATAATCTTTGGTTATTCTAGTGATTGCATG
>JAPYZB010003298.1:0-12046 GCA_030522745.1 Eupelmus kiefferi | reverse complement strand
TGCTAATAAATTTTTTACAAATTAATAATTACCGCAACAATAATCTATCAAACAAAGCCAGCTCCAAAAAAACCATCAATTAGCCGAATAAGAAAAATGCAATTCGGCTCAAAATGTTAATTAAATCGGCCAGCGCGGGAGTAGGAATTCCCCGAGCCTTATGCAAATGAGGAGGGTTAAAAAAAATTGTCCGCGCGCGTACGAGTCAACGGAATCTACTTTGCTATTATTGCGCGGCGCCGGAACTATTATTGGTTTTCCATTAACGGCGGGGGCGGCAGTGGCTTCATGCGGGCTCTCGGTATAATTTCATTCGGATTAAGAACATTGGGAAATGCACGCGCTCGCTCCAAATCAGCCGACGCAACTTTTTAATCGAATGAGTCGAGACGAGGAAAGTTACCAAGCAAAGACGCGCTGCTACGGCGACGCGACATTTTCGTAATGATCGCTGATTGAATTTCTCTCTGCGCGAAGGGCTCGCCCAGTCCCGGCCCAAACTTCTCGACTCTCCTTCCCCCTCTCTGTTTCGTTCTGTTTCGAAAGTTAAGTATTTTTGGAAGATCAACTTTTTTCGCTGTATAATGTTTGCAGGAGTTTCACAGAGATGTTTAACCAAGTGTGAATTGGAATAAACTAGAGTTTGTTGGTGTGGTGGTGTTTGTTATTTGTTATTGTAAAATGTGTTGAAAATGTTTTTTTTTTACCTTGAAGTAGTTACCTACATTGTAATAATTTATTGTTAATAATCGTTCATATGATCTCTTATCTATATTACATTTGAAATATTTACCTTCGAAAAATACCTCAGATACTACTATTTATGTTTTTTATGCTTCTTCTAATCCAAAATCTAAAATTTGAAATCTAAACATTTTAAACCTTAACTAGCTAAATACTCCTCCAGTGTCTCGCAATATCAACCTTTCTCCATCTCTCGGCTGCGCAAAACGCGAGCTACCTGCGTATAACGATCGTCTCGGAGCTGAAATGACGTATTGAATTAGCCAAGTCGGTCCCGGAATCTTGTTTCGCGCGCTCACTCCTTTTGTACCTCTTCAAGGAAAATTGTTTCATTGCGTTTTCGCACCTCGCCTAAGTGACGAGGATTTATTATTTTTTTTCTTTTTACTGTCTTTCTCGAGGGAAAGATGACAAGCATTGTGTATATCCGACGGGGCGACGAAGAGACGGAAAGTTATTATTCGGTTATGAGCTTCCGTAATGTTTTTAGGTCTGACTTGTCTTGCTGCTAGTTGCATTTGGAAAGAGGATTATAATTCTATTTATTTTCCGTTTTCAATTTTTCGTATTTTACCAGTGAAATTCAGATTTGTTTTTTAATACGAAATCTGTAAGAATAATTCATTCCGGTTTATACAAAATAATATAAAATAAAATTTTTGCTTTTTGAAATTTTGTGGAATTTAATATAGAATTTATGTAAAAATAAAAAGTTTTGAAAATACATTTTTGCGTACACAAAAAAAGTTATTTATGAAGAATTAAAAATAATATTCTGAATGTATAGTTGGAGTTCAGAAATGCATTATTATACCTTAAAATATAATGAACCGGCTCATGAAACTTAATCCATTTCAAAACTACCCGAAATATACTGTTGTTAATAGTGCAACTAACTAATGTTTAATTCTAAAGATCAATATGCACATTTATATAAATAATACTTTGAAAGTACAGAATCCAAGGATAACTTAGTTTTTAATCCTGAAATTTCAGAAATATACACTTTTTTACGCTAAAAAAAGCTGTTTTTCAAAATGGACTTGGCTCCCTTTAGCACTGAGCCCTCCATATAGAATTTAAAAGATATAAAATCAAATAGAAACAGATATCGATATTCTTCGATTTATAATAATACCTTCAACGCATTTGGAAAAAATGGATTTGTTCATAATCTGTCATTCGAATGTTTGATTGCAAAGAGGTCCGGTCTAATGTCTGCCGACATTCGCAAATTCAACTCTAATTTTCTTTGTGCTTTTATTAATATTTTGTTTGTTATAAGTTTTGTTTTCAAAATTGAACTTATAATTTTATTTGAAAAATAACAAAACAGAATTTTATAAAAAGAAATTTATCTTATTTTTTTTTTTTTTTTTTAACTTTTAAAATATAAGACTTAATTGAAACAATTTGGATAGGCTACGACAATATAAAAATTCTATAATCTTTAGAAACGTGCCAAATAACGATTCAACACGCTTTTACTCGCGTCCGAGTATTTATATCCGTGAAAACTAATATCCCCTTCTATAGGTGTCATAATTCGACGAACTGTTTCCGTCTATGGCGTGATAACGTCGCACCGCAAACGCAACTCTCGCGGCTTTGATGCGCAGCCTAATGAAGCCAGGTTGACCTTTGTCTACCTGCTCGTATATCTCGATATTTTAGAAAATCCATGATTTCCAAAGAGATATACCATGAGTACATAACAGTTTCTAGGCCACAAAATAACTGGCAAGGTATTTATAACTTTTCGGGCAAAAACTGGTAGTCGAAAATACTATTCATAATTATAGAAAACTAGTGTATATATAGGTTTCTGAGGTTACTGATTTCATTCCCGTCGTTGTTTTTGGCCTATAAAATTCTGAGGGACTTAAAAATAAGAGTTGAAGGGGTAAATTTTCAATTTTTTTGTGACAACAAATTTTTTCAGGATCTCTCATTGCAAAGAATATTTTTAAAATCCGAGTGCTACAGTTTTCAATTTATACATATATGATCCACTGCCAGTTTTGGCACGATTTTTTTTTTGTACATATTTGATCCACTACTAGTTAAGGTGTTAAAGAACTCGATCTGAAAGCAATATTTTTTTTTCATAAAAATAAATCATAAAACAAATCATAAAACTTAAATATCCAAAGAATTTTGTAAATTCAAAGCGTAGTTTGTAAACTACGAAATAAAACCTAACCTAACCTCCGAAGTCACCTTAATAGAGATATTTATTTTAAATAAATTATTTTTTATTTAAATTGTGTTTCTATTTTTACCATTCACCTACTACAAATGCCCAATTACCTCGTAAACTTCTCCAGCTTGCAAAAATAAAAAGAAAATCTACGTTAAATCCATTCAAGATTTGTAAGAAAAGATACTTTAGCAAAGAAAGAGATTTCAGCTCGAAATCGATAGCCTAGTTATTATGCCTGCTTGATAACCGATTAACCCCAAAGCCAGTCCGATATAATCTAGTCCTCGGCTCCCACGATTTCATTCCGGACACGTCTAAAAACAACTACGGCCGCGCCTAAGAGGAAAAAGATAGCGCGCGGCTTCGAGTTTCTCTCGGTCTTTCCCTCGGGACGGGAATAACGGAGCGGAGAAAAATAATTAGCCGGATAACTGGAAGGGAAAGGTAAGTCGCGCCTGATGGATTGGGCGTGTGGGATGTATCGATCGCATCGATACACCGGGCCTTTGATTGATTGCGAAAGTTCGTAGCCGTAAAGGCGTGAGCGGGACGGAGAAATCGCAGACGGCGTGTGCACTGCGCCGGCTGAGTGGAATTCATAATTAATTTGTTGGGAGAGGTGTTTTTGAGGTGGGAGTCGGCAGGATCGATGAGGTGTATTAAGGCTGTGGATTATGAGAGGTTGAGGCGTCATGTGAAATTTATTCTGCTGGCTTCACTGTGTATTTATAGCTGTATTTATGGTTGAGATTATAAAGAAAGCTGTACACAAATTGTTAAGAAAGTAGTGTCAATCTTAATTATCACAGTTAATGTTGAGCTTGTTTTATAATATTTTTTGTAGCTGTAAATAGATTTTTATGCAGCTTATTATTTTATCTAAAAAATAATTTATATTTATATATTTGACTTTAATAATTCATTAATGCGTTTATGATATAAATCGTTGAAAAATGTCTGCCATTCAATAAAAGCTCTCAAAATACTACGAAGCATTTTACTCTGTAAGTTCGAGATTATCAAGCCCCGAACTCCAAGAGAAGTCAAATTGTCGGTAAAGTTTTCCTATTTTAAGCCGGCTTCACTGAACAATATTTTCTTTCTATAACCCAGTGCGCGCGCACTCATCTCACAAAAAGAGCAAAGCCAGGCAAAAGTAGACTTACGAGACAATTAAGTTTCGTGCCAAGTTCACGTCAGTCGTGGCCGTCGAGTCGACTTTCTCTTAGCCCTGGACGTGAAAAAAAGGCTCGCGCTTCTCGAAAGGCTTTTAAACACTTTAAGACGGGGAACTAAGAGTGTACGCGCGTGTGTTTAAGGAGCGCAAACAAATTAAAGAAGCTGGCAAATTAAAGAGAAACGTGCGACATGGCGATAAGGTAGCGTTACCTCAATTTTTTTACGCTGCGAAATTAAAATAATAATTCATTGGAACAGAAAATAACTGAGAATATAGATTTTTCATAATTTAATGCTTGCAAAATATCTAAAATTGGTCTAAAAAGCGAAAGGTCGAGAGTTCAAAGTTTACCCCGGGAATTTTATTTTATTTTTAATTTATTTTAATTAAAAATTATTTTCTTTTTCGAAAATGCAATAAAAAATAAATTTGGCTAAAAGTACAGCTAGACAATCAATTGAAACTATTTCCAAACGTCGGCCAGATTTAAATTCATGGGTAACCATGAATATTACTCACACTATGGGACAAATATTATTTAAACTCCGGTTACCGTAAAAACAACTATTTTCCATTATACCCTCTATTATTTTTACAATTTTTGTTTTCATTTCCTTTCCAAGCGATTTGAATCCAATCAATGGACGCTAGTATGTGGTTGCGCCGAATCGTGCGCACACTAGTGCTCGATATTATTCACGTGCCTCGAACGCTTTCACTCTCTCTCCCTCTCTCGATATACACCGCCTATCTGTTTCTTCGTTTTTAATCTTTCGACAATGGAAATGAATCCGATCGAAATCGAGGAACGGGTACAGTTTTGGCAGAAACGATTTTAGTATGCGGGAAGAGGGAAGGAAAACTATTGATTGATCGACTGGAACCATTACATTGACATGAAATTTGAGGGGGAAGTTGAGACGATTTGTTAATGTAAGAAAGTCTTTTGGGTGTTCGTCAGGAAAATGATCGATTGAAATTCCGTTTTGCACTATGAACTCAATAAGCTACTGAAAATAATGTTACGATAGAATATCCAGATTTAGCTCTTTTATTATTTAATTATTTATGTTTACCATCAACTTATATTGCTTCTTTAACTAATGTTAGTTCACGAAAATAATAATCTTTCAAGCATTAAACCTTTTTTGACTTAAGAGGATTCTTTAAGATAAAAATGTAGTGAAAAAAATTTCTTTTTTATATATTCTACAGTAATTTAAGTTTATTTAGACTTAAATAGTTTTACTTTATTTTAGCAACAGATGCTTTTGGATAAATTTTACTTATAATTTACTTATAATTTTGTACAATTATTGCTTTACTTTTACTTTTTATCCAATTTAGTGAATTCGAACTTCACCTCACCATATTCTAATTTAATCTACCTATCTTTACTTTTATATGTTTTGTAAAAGGTTATTTTATAATTTATATTTCATAAATTTAAGGATTCAAATAAAAAAGTTTGATTGAATTGTTAATAAGAGTAGAGTAGCGAATTAGCTTTCATAGTTTTAATGATAAGGTATTTTCTTATAAATGTACATTCTCATTTTCTAAGATCTATTGATTATAAGTAATTGTCTAGACTTTGTACAATAAAATATTAATACTTTTAATGAAATTCAGTTTTTTAAAAAAAATATTGTCGTTTAAAAGTAATATTTTTAAATTAAAAAATTTTGTAAAGTGAATACTTTAAATATTATACGAAATTTATAAAAGGCTTATAAAAGTTCATTTGCTATAGGAAAGGCACTAAAAGGACATAAATTGTTAAGCTTTCATTTTACATCGTCAAACATAAAATTATTACGTAAATGTACTAATTTATCTTTCTGCTTTTATATATTAATTCTGTGCAGTATATGAATTAAAAAGTTAACAATTTTTAAGTATTTTTTTTATGGATTATCAAATTTAAACGTGAAATTAATTCTGCTTCTCTAGTTTGCAAGATCCATCAGATATTAAATTAAAAATCAAAAGTATCAAAATTTGCTATCAATGATTTTAGTTAGCTATCGTCATTTGTAATTCATCAAGTTTAATACACAATCTATTGCATCCTCGTCTTTGTAGATCATTTCTAGATTCTCTTCTTGGACGATTCCTTCTCTAACTTTCAACAGCTAAGCTCTCGACGCGAGGAAGATTTTGCTGATTGGAAGGCTAATCACGCGCTGAGCTCAATTACATTAATTAAAACTCGGCTCGAGCGCTTTCTCTCTTTCACATTCAGTCTCCATCGCTCGCATTTTGGCGCCTCAAGTTCGATGGCCTTTTCCTTACTTTTTTTTTTATTTCAGGTCGTTGTTGCATGCCGGTCAGTTTTTTGTATATTAAATATACGATAAAGCATTAAAATTAAGAAAGAACAATAAAAATTTTTTGATATACTCCGTGCGTGAAACTCGATTTTGCGCACTCTTGACTAGAAAAGTGAATGCTAAATTTCGCTTTGTGCACGTCGTAAAAAATATGTGGTTCGATATATAAGCAAGAAGGGGATTTTAACCACGTGCTATATTTTCACCTTCGCTTTGCTCGGGTATAAACGCCTCGTCATTAAAATGGTATTAATTAATAACATTGATTTATTTCTCGTAAGGGATACATATTATCATTATCTAACATTTCAGGTTTTCATTAAGATACGCTCTGTTTTTAATTTAGTATAATATAAGTGTACTTTATGTTATTTATATTAATAAAGCATCAAATATTAAAAATATTTTATAATAATATAAAGCACAACTTCAATAATTTTTATTTTAGAGCGAATGAAAGAAAAAATTTCTTAAATCATCCAAGGATATTCTCTTGAGCATTGCTCATTCGCACCGCGTTTGAAAGGGAAGCCAGTTTTTGTTGTACCTCCGCGGTCGCCCTTATATTTTCCTTCGTTCCCTGGATTAATGGACCTAACTAAAGTATGACCCTTTTCCAGAATATTCAGTTGTTTCGTTGATTAACTTTTTTAATAGAATACCAGCTCTGAATTCTTAAAAGTTTCAAACCGTAATTTCAGTATTCTCATTGCTGTAATTTGAAAAATATATATCAACATTAATTACGGCAAATATTTTACTTATAAAAGTATGATCATCAGCGAGTTTGCTTTTAACCAAACTATCTATTTTCTTAAAAAACAACAAATACTCACCCAAGACAAATACACAAACATCCTCGCAATATATTTCACCGTCGAAATAAACTAAAAACCTCCTAGCTATCAATACCTTACGCAGTACCTTGAAAAATCTTCTCCCGCTTGCATACATAAGGGTCCTATAATTCCTGCGTCCTGTCAGGGTCACGCGCGCGCAAAAAGAGACGGGCTCGCGACCAGAAATCGCGTTAAAGCAGTTTTCCCCATATAATCGCCTGGCTCGCTTCTCCGACTTTTTACAGCCCGCGGCCTTTCCGACAGCGCGCCCGCTCAGCTCTCCTTTTTTGCTAGCTCTCGCGCGGACTTCTCCGGACTCTGTCTCGCGCTTTATCCCCGCGGCTGCGAATATTTCCCGCTACCGGCCGGAAAGTCGCTTATGACCCCTTCTTCTCTATTTCTCTTCTGGTTCTTTCGTGTCTCGTGCTACTCGCGCGATCGTTGCCGCAGCGAAATGTGCAGCCGGCTCCGTAAAATGCGCACGCGGATGCCCAAGTGGTACCGTTTATCTTTCCGTAATTTTCAGCGATTTTCTACGCTATCTTTCTCTGTATGCGTGCTTTTGCTCTTTATACGCTTCTTCTTGCCCACGCATTTCTCAGGCTTTTTCCGCCGCTCTGTTTTTCTTTGCTTTTCTTTCCGCGTACCTTCTATCTCTTTCGCGTTATCTGCCATTCCATCTTCTGCGCTAACACGTATGGAGAGGTCACCGGTTTTATTCGGTTTACAGAGCTTGCTTTTACGCTGGGTGCTCTGGTGCATTAAGTAAAGGAGGCAAGGAAAGAGAAAAATGGAAACACAGATGTAGAAATAGCCGCAAAAAAGGCAATAAGATTTTGTTTTTATTTAAAAATGTGCGCTTATAAAAATAAAAGATTTTTTAAATTCGTTATAAATAAATTTAATCTTCGCAATTGATTTGATAATTAATGTAAAATGCTTATAAATTCCTGCGAGAGTGAAAAGACCCTGTATAATCTTGGTCGCGACTTTTTGCTTGTTTGCATGACAGTGGAAAGTGAAAGCAAGAGTAGTTTCACAGCGCGTAACGACGAATGTCGAGTGCCGTCAAGTGCTTCGCGTAGGGTCTGAAAGCTCTTAACCTTATTTTCTAATTAAATATCTTGAATGTTTGAAAGTGAGCTGAATTTTTCTGGCAATTTTTCATCATTTTTCTACTTTATGTTATTTACGCATACGAGTTGTAGTTAAATAGAAATTCGTCAAAGGTTTTTAGAAATACTTTTTGTATTCGTAGAACTCAATTTCACTGAAAGAACGATAATTTTATTAGCGTGTAAGAAAGGCTGATTACTTGTCTAAGCACCAAGTAATAGAATCTTGTGCCGGCTATATACAAAAATGTGTGTCGATACAAAACTATATTCAGTTGTTTGTCAAACTTCATACATTTTAATTAATTTTTTTATTCATAAATAAATCATGTTGCAAAATATAAATGCAAAGCAATTTTTCAATCTCTTTCTTTCGAAAATTAAATAAAATAATTTAACGAATTCTCGTTTATACGATAAAAAATGAGAAAAGACCGTTAAAACAGTATAAAAACTTTGCCAAACAAGATCAAGTACAAATGTACACAAACAGAAAATAATCCATAAGCGCTTCAAAGAAAATAAAATTTACACATTAACAATTATTTTTCTTTATATTTATATTATATTAATCTTCACTTCTAAAATAAAAGTAAAATTTATAAAATGATTTAATTTTAATCAATAGTGTACCAACATACGCTCGTCTGACTAAACTCGGCACATTCTACTGAAACATAACAATCGCCCTAACAATTAGAAGTAACTTAAAATACAAATAGTTGCCAATAATTTTAATTTATTTTAATAAAAAAATCCCTGCAGAAATTAACCCATTAACAACACCAAGTTCAAAGAAAACAATAATCTTTATGCAAAACGGATCGAAATTCACCAAGTCTGAATAGGCAATCTTGTCTCTCTCTACCCTCTAACCCACCTATCCCGTGTAACGCAGAGAGAACGCGCGTTTCTAAGGGAAGACATGTCGATTTGCAATGTATTCTCTGTCTTCTCTCTGTGCTCTCGCAGTACCGCAGGGAATTCGAACGCGGCTCGTTAAGTAGAGAGAGAGAGAGAGCGAGAGAGAGAGAGAGAGAGAGAGAGAGAGAGAGAGAGAGAGAGACAGAGAGAGACTGAACTGCACATGTATACATAAACGCGCCTGTATTCATACATATAGGTATGTATAAAGCGAATTTCATAATGCGTCGCTCGTCTGATAATGCCGGTTAGGGAATCGCGCTAGGCAACGAGCAGCCCCGGAATGTTGAATAGAATTCGCGGGGAATTTCGCAGAACGCACGGGCAGGGGAGATTGTTTTGCGCTTCTACAAAAGTCGCCCTACGTTAGCCAGCGGGTGGTTAATTAATAAAAGCTACGCGTTGACCTGTGCCAGCGAACTTTTTGGTTTTTTTAGTGGTAGCATTTTTTAAGCAAGGAAAGTATTGTTATTTTCTGCAGGGTGCTCGGTGTTAGAATTTTGTATTTTATGGAATGAATTGTTTATTTTTCTTTTCTTCTAGTGAAGTGTTGGATTTCAGCTGTTATTGATCGGAATAGAGTAAATAAAGAATATTTTTTATTACATTATTCTTTTAACTTTGGCAATTTAAAAAGTTTTGTAGCCTCGAGCACCTTGGCAGACAATTCAATTTCGAAAGTTAAAGAGAGTTTCACTTAGATTTTTAGCTCATGTTGTACGTATCATGCAGAGCTTCGTACGGGCGTATAGTAGTTTTTAATCCATTTTCAAAAATTTTGTCGATTTTTTCTCCTTTTTTTTATGTTATTCAATTTACGACATCAGTCCGCCTACAAAATTTTTCTACTCATAACTTTTTCAATCTTTTGTTGTTTTTTTAATTTAATAAAACAATATTATTTTTATCATAAAAAAATTCGCGATCAGTTTATTGGCGTTTAACTTCTTTAAGCTTAATTTAAAATTAGTAATTTATATATTCATAAACATATATGTAATATGAAAATCAAAAGAAAAAATTAGATTAATTTTAATTAAATTCTTTTTATTAAATTAAAATAAATCTTAGTATAAAATGATTAAATTACTTAATAGGAAAGATAATGGCTTACCCATCGTAAATGAGAAACTTGTCACCATCGCTGGCACTACATTGACCTTTGTTGGATATGCGCGTGCCGTTGATCGTGATCAGAGTATTTTCGCCCGATTGAAACCAACTTCCTCTCCATTGCGCTGGAAACTCGCAGCCCGGGCCTGCAAAAAAATAAATAGCGTGAATGAACACTTTGTTACTTCTTTTTTAAGCGTGAATCCTACTAATTCCTGTATTTTTCTTTCTATGTTACATGTGATAATGTTATTTAACTGACAATTCATTAAATATCATTTTTTTTTAATATTGCATCAATAATATTTCAAGCTTTTTTTTATTATGTATAACTTTTATACAATAAGTTTGAGATAAAAGATAAAGTCTTCATTTTTAAAAGAATTATTATTTTCCATTGAGGTTGTTATTACATCTATGTAAGTTACCTAGTTCATCACTTAAATATATTGCATATTGTATATTCAATTCATATAAAATATAGATAGAAGATATAAGAATGGAAGGTATATACTCTAGTTCGTTGTTCACTTAAACAATCGTCAAAGCATCAACAAACTAATTTTCTCTTTAATTAAGCCCAGCTTCATGAATTTTCTTCATTATTTCTTTTTTTTTCTCTTCTCCGAGAATTTCGTTTGATAATGCTTATAACTTTAACGAGCAAAAGTTTGTATTAAAAGTAATAGCATGTAGTAGCTCGAATGACTTTTTAAATGAAAAAGTAAAATCGCCGCAATTAATAAGCGATCCTTTAACGACCGCAGGTTCTTGAACTTGAGGGAAAGAAAGCGGAGTGGGGATGGTGAGAGAGTATAAAGAAAGGAAGAGGATGGCGGATGGAAAAGTATAAGGGAGAGAGCATGAGAAGAGTACGGTTAAGGCAACAAGGGAGCCAGCCTAAAGCGGAGAAGAAACCGAGGAACTTTGTTCTTATGGCTTTTCCAAGTTTTCCAGAGTAAAAAAAAAAGAAAGAGGAGCGAAGAAGGAAAAAGAAAATAAGAGACCTCCGCTGCCTGGAACCGGCTGTAACTTGGCTTCCGTATCGCGAGAGAAAAAATAAGACAAGTCTACCTTTGATAAAAGTAGAGGCTAGTTCTTTTTTGCACAAGTAGACCTTTACTTTTTGCAAGAAGTGATTGATTGATTCAGAAATTAAGAAAGTTTCAAAGTTTAAAAAGTTGAAACGCTTTTTTAATATTTTTGAGGTGTTTTTAAGAGGAAGACAAAGAATATTGTGCAAGCAAGTGAACCAGACGTGTGTACAAACTACTATATTAGAAAATTTTAATTAAATTAAAATGAAATAGAATTATCAGATATGCACTATTTTTTTAATGTCTTAAAAAATTTAAGTTTTTCTTTAGCAAGAAAATAAATATATTTATTATCTAAACCTAACCTATTTGTCCTTGCTCAAGTTTTAAGTTCTTTGGACTATATACTCTTAAATAAGTATAATTTATCTCTAAAATACCTTACGCTCTTTTAGTGTATTAATTCTTTTTTAGTTAGTTTTTGAAAATTGTTATTGTCTCCTCCGAAATAGTTATTTTGTAATTATATTGTTGTTCCACCCAACTCTTCGATTAAAA
>JAPYZB010003296.1:0-10569 GCA_030522745.1 Eupelmus kiefferi | reverse complement strand
CTCTCTCTCTCTCTCTCTCTCTCTCTCTCTCTCTCTCTCTCTCTCTCTCTCTCTCTCTCTCTCTCTCTCTCTCTCTCTCTCTCTCTCTCTCTCTTTCACACACCCTCGTGATGAGAGTAATTACAACGACGAGAGGAAAGAGGTGCCTTTCATCGCGAGCTTGTTGGTTTTGGATGCTATATAGTTCGTATAAACTCACGTGACGCTCCTGCCTTTGTGCCATCTCGCGCATTGCTTCTCTCACAGGCGTTCTTTATTTGCTACTTTTCCATCGTCTTTTCGAAAAACGCGTACCGTCTTTTCCTAATAATAATTTATAAAATTTAAGCAACAAATTCCCATTCAATATTAAATTAACTTTTAATTCTATCACAATGCTAGACTGAAGTACACGTTATTTCAATTGATCAAAATAGCCTCTTCGAGATCGCAATACACGATTTGACGTGATAGGGCTTTGTAGGTTAGGGTCGAATGTAGGGAAAAGAAGTACGACTAAGAGATTTGTGATAACACAATAACGGGCGTGAGGAATATTTCGATTAAATAAGTATGCGATGCTCAATAGGCCAACGAGAGGCCACGATGACTTGAATGTTCCCAACTATTAAAAAAGTTCTGAATTATTAAAAAAGAAGTAAGAATTTTTGGATCAAACTATAACAGTTGCCTTTATTTCTATCATTTTTATAAGTTTCTTTTATTGTATACGAAAAGTATTTTTTAATGAGAAAAAAAAACACATAATTTCATATTTTTAAAAATTATTATCTGTATCTGTAATTACTTCCTTTGAGTAACCGAACAGTCAAACTAATAATTTAAAAATGTAAACATGAAAGTTAAGGTTCTTCGTACTATACTATATATATATCACTATACTACACTATCAACTATACTATAATCTCAATAATCTTTTCTCCTAATGAAATGCCAACGCACATTATACGTCGTGGTTTTAAAATGCGGTGTTATGAATCGTGCAAACAAAAAGGGAACGAGAAAAAAGCGAAACAAGGAATCTAGATTGTCATGCGAGCACGCGCGTACTGCCACGAGATATTCTCACCGAGAGACTTCCTTTCTTCATTTCGACCCTCTTCTTCTTCCTTTTACTTTCCTTCTTTATATCCAATTTCATATTTTTTTCCGAGCTTCGTATATCTTGCGAGAAGGAAAAGAATTTGTAAGCAGTTTTTCTCCGGCAAATAAAATTAAATGCATGTCTTTTTTTCATTATTGATTAGTGAAATTTATTTGTAAAAGTAGCAGACGCGTACTAACTACCTTCTTTAACGCGAAAATATTAACTTTACTGAATAAGTAAGATCATGTACTAACTTTATATTTTATAAAAGAAATATTAAAGAGATATTTTTATGTTTTGCTTAACTCTACAGCAAGGATTTAATTAATCATATTGAAGTAATTTGAATAGTTATTATTCCTAAATTGTCTAATTTTTTTAAAAAAGTACTAAATAATTAGGTATTAAAAATTAGTAATAGAAATGCTTTTTCTACAAGTTTTAACCATTTCATTTTTCTTGATCTTTATTACATTAATATAAACTACATAATAAAAATTTTCCTTCCATTAAAATTTTACTAAAATAGTTGTTTACGACACTAGTCCGGTAAAGTGATTTTCATCTCGCGTGGACATTTACGCTCAAGCGAAGCAAGCGTGGAAAGTTTACACGGTGTTAAAATGACTTTATCGCCCATGTATCGTACATAATTTTTTGACACGAGATGCGGAAAATTACATAATGCAACTGAGCAAAGCAGGTGATTCCTACATCGAGCGATTTTGTCACCGGAGCGAAGCAAAGGACATATGTGTGTGTAAAATTGAATCCCGCGCACGCATTTATAAATAGTTATTTTTTATGTGTGAGAAAACGTAAGGATTATAGCAACATCAGGGTTAAAATGTCACAAGAGATTAACATCACTTACTTTTCCGAGTATCGAATACAATTTTTTCTTACGACTTACACAATGCTTGTTTTAATACACTTTTTTCGAAAAAATGCAAAAAATTTTACAATATCATACATTTTTTCAGCTACTAATTCTATATTAATGAGTGAAGAAATAGAAGCGGCGAATCTGAATATAGCTTCTTCGTTGACTCTATGTTTCTCGCCTAACCAACACTTTCTCAGGCAAAAGTTTCGCTGTCGACGTTACCCTCTTCTCTGTTTGTATTTCCGTACTATGTGGTGAAAGCCTTTTTTCTCTTCCGTCGCCCACATCGCGAAAAGTTAAAAAAACCATCAGAACTTTCCAGCACGGTATAAAAGTTCTGTCCTCGTGGTTAAACAAAAAAAAAGTAGGAAAGAATTGAAGAAGAACTACGATTGGAACGTACAGTAAATCGAAGACTTCTTTCTACATTCTCTCTTTCTCTCTCTCTCTCTCTCTCTCTCTCTCTCTCTCTCTCTCTCTCTCTCTGTCTTTCTCACTCTGCACTCTCTCTTATCTATCTTTTATTTCAAACTTGCTTTTATATGTATGGTCTATTCTACGCGTACTCGAAAATCGAAAAATTTTAAATATTTGTGAATCTTGCAAGTTCAAAATATTTTTCCGCAGAACTAGTAAAAATATTTTTAAAATTGAACGATATATTACCCAATGTAAGTTTGTAAAACATTTTATATTTTTCACACTTCCTTAACTCAATTTAATAAGTTGTTTATATTAAATTCAGTTTATGAAGAAATGCTCATTTTAGAATGGTTCATTAAGATATAAACTTAAAATAATTTCAAATAATTTTTATTTTTAATAGTACATTATGCACTAAAAGAGTACAGTAATCAACCGATATAGAATAATCGACTTTATTTCAGAGATGTATATAATGTTTTATTTCCGCAACTATACGCAACAGTAAATCTACTTATAAAAATCAATCAAAAAGGCAGGCTTAATAAGACCGCGAATAAAAATACAAAATTTAGATTTAATACAATTATTGCTAGAGGTTTCTAAATCAATAACATCTAAACTCTATCAACCGAGAATAAAGTACTGTTCTATTTTTCTAGAGATATAGCTCTCTTCGCATGCGCGTCGACGTAAATCACCTAGCGGCTCGGGACTAAACCACACCATCATATATGTGCGAAACGCTTTTTCTTAGGTAAATGAAACAGTATTTTAACCAGGATATAAAGAAAAAGACCTCTCTTTCCCTTTATTGTGCACTAAAAAATCGTAAATTATCCGTCCAAAAAATGTACCAATTTACCAACATATCGGAAATATTTTGAGTGATACATGGAGGAACTATTTCCTTCTAAACCCAATGCCATTTAATGTTTCTCGTTAATATACTTGATATCTGTCAGTGAAGCTAATATCCACGTGAAGATGTGCGTTTGCGTATAAATATTAAAATTGAAAGGTTACGAAAGAAATTCCAGTAATCAATTTTGAATTATAGGAACCAAAATAGCATTAATAAAATAAAACGAAGAAGACATGTAATGAATAGGCCTGCTGTCTGTCAATCAAGAGACCATAAAATATTCTATTTTGTGAAAAACGCTGGTGTCATCGCACGTTCATAATGGTTATAAATAAAGGCAGTCGCAAGTGCGCAACATATTTCAATTTAAGCGTGAATTACCCACTTTTCTTCACGAAATCATGTGATGCAGTACAAATTTATATAATGTAATGCTGTAAGTAATTTCTTTTGGCTCAATTTTTTGTAAATTATCCTTTGTCCACCGAGTCGTGCAAAAAGCAATTGTTTAAGGAGGAGAATTCTCGGAAGAAGCAAGAAAGAAATAGCAAAAAAGGGTTACTGTAATAAGATCCGCTAGCCTAGCCCCGCAATATAATTTACACGTTATTGTGTAATTTCTTGCAGTGGAGAGTATAACTGCAATTGGTGTCATGCTATTGATCTTCAATTTTATATCAGTGAGATATGCAATGCAAAAAGGTCCTAATAATAATAAAGT
Organism: Eupelmus kiefferi; assembly: GCA_030522745.1. Taxonomy (NCBI): domain Eukaryota; kingdom Metazoa; phylum Arthropoda; class Insecta; order Hymenoptera; family Eupelmidae; genus Eupelmus; species Eupelmus kiefferi. The sequence goes on along the minus strand of JAPYZB010003296.1, from coordinate 6,587 downwards.
AAATTCATTTCATAATATAATCAAATAGTTATAGGTAAAAAATGACTCCTTACTTTAATTTAGATACTAAAAATAAGAAAAATTTGTATACATATTAAAATTAGTTATAAGAAGTAAAACATTTAATAGATTAGTAACACGGACAGAAATAAGATTTTCTGGAAAAAGCTTTGGCTACTTTGGCAAATTTTGATAAAATAAAAATTATTTCTAGTTTTACATTTAAACGTAATGGAGTATACATTTTTTATGAACACATTTTGTACCATAAATTAAATATTTTAGATTTTACATTAATATTTGTATCTGTATAAATAAATTATTAATTTGCAAAATGTCGTCATTTTGTAATTTAGGAATAAATATATTTTCAATTATAAAATATTTATTATTTTGGAGGGAGAAATAATTCTCTTGTTGATCTATGTGAACTATATGATGTTATTTATTCTTACAAATTACATTTGTCGACGTTTCGGAGGAATTAGTAGCCTCCCTATTCAACACTTTAGCAATTGTAAAAATATGCGTGTCACATTATAATTTTTTACAAGCCTCGACAAAGGCTGATGTCGGAAAATTTAGCTCCGAGCTTGTAAAAAATTATAATACGACACGCATATTTTTACAATTGCTAAAGTCATGAATTGGGAGGCTACTAATTCCTCCGAAACGTCGACAAATGTAATTTGTAAGAATAAATAACATCATAGTTCGCATAGAACAACAAGAGAATTATTTCTCCCTCCGAAATAATTAATCACGACCAGCGAACGATAACTTCTTTACATATTATAAAATATTTATAAAAATGAATTAGTGAGAATCAGAAAAACTAATATAAATTTAAATATTATAACTCTGGTAAATGTTAAATAGCTTCAAGCAAAAATTTAAAATAATCTTACAAATAATCTTTAAATAATATTTAAATACAATATTTTTAATGTTGATAAACATAAATAAAAGCACATTTTAAATTTTTGTTTTAGAATAAGTATATAATATTTTATTTATTGTTATTGTTACTTGAATTAAAAGATTAAACTAAAAAGTATCAAGAAGAAAATGAATGACTGTAGAATTAAAATATAAAATTTTTTGTACAAAACTTTCCAGAAACAAAAGCGAAATTCAAAATAAAAAAAATACGTAATTTCATAATAAAAAACATCAGCCCATGGCAAAGAAAAAGTGAGAGGAAATATTTACTCGATTTGCTTGATCAAAATAAAACGCAGCCTTTCACCGCAAAGCTGGCTGGGATATCACAGTGCAGGCGGACGGAACAGAAAACTTCGCTCTTATGAATATTAAAATATCCAGCGCGCAACGATTCTACAAAATAAGAGAAAAGGGCTGCCGCGTCGAGAACGACAAAGTAAAATATTAAAAATCAAGCGCATTCAGCGTGTAATTGAGTGTACAATCTTCATGCCTTTGTAACAGCACGACAGTGTTTTTCGTTTTTGAAACTCATTAGACACAGAATTTTATAAACCCCATAGAGAAAAACAGTATGATCACATATTTTATGTCACTTTTGTTTTCATCATATCATCCTTTTATCAGGTGTTTTTCTGTAATATAGGAAACATTTTTTCATTAAATTTTAATAACTTGTCAAACTATATAAAATTAAAAATAAAATAAATAATTTATGATTTCTATGTTTTAGATATAAAAAAGATTCCATGGGAACATTAATTTACAGAAGCCAATTTATATGAAACAGAATTTACTTTTTTAACTTGTTGACTTGATGTCAAGTCGATTAATAATATGAATTTTCTTATAAAAAGGACGATAAATAAACAGATTTCATGTTTAAAACTGAACTGAAAATCGTTGATTTTCCATCGGTTTAATTCTTGACGTGACTCGATAACTCGAGTCGCATTAAAATAAAAAATAAAATGTTAGGTTGTCCTAATTATTTTTGTTAAGGAATAAAAAATCATTTTGCTTGAATTTATTCTCCAAACTTATAATGTTATGATACATGTATTCAAAATTCTAATTTAAATTTGAAAAGTTTGATTGAATGAAATTAACGGTGTTTTAATGAGATATAATTATAAATCTCCTATAAAAGACATATACTGATGAAAATCATACAAAAATCTCCAAGAAGACAAAACAGGGAGGGTCATCACAAACATGAAAAATTCACATGAACAAAAAGCATCATTCCAAAAGAATGCCACAAACTCGAAGGCTAATCCTCGGCAGAATGTCGGGAACAAAAGAAGTTAGGTAAATCGCACCAAGACTAAAGCGGCAGCGAAATAAAAGGCAAGGAGTAAAACGGGAGACAGAAGCTATCAAGAGACTCATCCAGAAATGCCGCGCATTTACCTAAGAGAGCACTTCGTATGCCCGGGATGGCTGGTTGTTTAAAATAATCGTTACGCCGACGACGCGCGCGCCGCCTTATGTCGGAATACGTTAAGGCGACAGTTTTGGATAATTTAAAAATAGAAGACGAAGCGGGTAAAGGAAAGGCTAAAGGAAATAAGGAAAAAGAAGAATTAAAGGCTAAGTGTTTGTTGGTTTTCCGTTTGTAGAATTTTCAGGACGAAATTTATCAAGTAAAACTAAATTTAACGGTTTTTTTTTATAGAATATTAATTTTAAATATTCGGAATCAATTCTGCTTACATATTTCAAGGTTTTTTTTCAAGCTAACATTGCTTATGAAGTAATAAATTTAAATTTAATTCTGTAGTGTTCAATTCAACAGTGATGTCCATTCTGCTTAATTCGATTTTGCATAATAGACAAATCCTCTAAAAACTGTTGAAACCGTTATAAGGAAACGTATAAACTACTGACGATTGTGAAAACTCTAACCAATCAACTCGCTACGGATCGTAACTTAAAACTCACCTCTTTTCCAAAGAAGGCGAGTATCGAAAAATAGCCCTAATTAACGTTGACCGTTACCGAACGCACGCAGTCCTTTGTCCTTTCCAAGCCGTGCGGGGCGATGAGGAAGAAAAGAAGCGAGTCGGTAAAAAAGAAAGGAAGAGCAAAGAACGTTGCTCCAGTTACCTGCGTATATGCAGATGTGTACATACGCTACTCGTCTCGGCTGATTTGAATTTAACGGTTGGACGGACAATGCGTACGTCTTGGCTTCTTTTTCGAGCGAATGGTGTCACCTTTGTTCATCTGACTATACGTTATCGGTCTCCCGTATATTTTTACAGGAAATCTGATTAAGCTATTCATTGATAGGCCTACTAACTGTGTACTGCAAAAAATTCGAATTTTACGCGTTTCTTTTTTGTAAGAACGCGAAAAAATTACCCGGTAAACGTCAGCCTTCGTCCCGTTGTGCAAACTGTTTGTCATTTTATAATTTTTTTCGTTTGAGAGGGTTCTGTAATTTCTTTGCTCGGTGTTTGGTGTACGTGACTTTAAAGGTTGAACTGGAATGAGTAAATAAAGCAGTTTGACGTGCTTTTTGCACAGTAAATAAAAATTATGGTTTTTGAGAGATACGGATCTGAATATTCCAAACGTTTCTTAGCCGAGTTTCTAATTCATGAAATTCAAAAATATCAGTCTTAATTAATTTATACATTAATATTTTTTAGATTTTTCAATACAATTTATAGGATAAAAAGAATTATTTAAAAATTATTATAAGCTATTTAAAAAATGAAAAATACTCACTCAATGGAAAATATTATGATTCTGCATTCTTAAGGCTAGTTTTTATGTTATTAATTGTACAATTTCTATATTACATTTTAATAATTAGTACAGTTAAGTTTTAAAATATTGTCCGGTACACGTGCAAAAATTGATACTTAACTCGGACGATTATAATCTCGCTCTCGTGAGAGTATCAACTTTTTAGCCTTTTTGTCGAAAAATACTATTTCTAAGTGTGGAGAAGCGTTGAAAAAAAAATAAAAACTCTATAACCTAATTATTTGGCTTTATAATCTACGTTGGTTTTAAGTTAACAATTGAATTAATTAATTAAAAAATCCTTAATTTCGGAATAATTTTTAAAAAGAGTTATAGCAAAACATTAATCGTTTATCTCTATATTATAAAAGAATAAATTGATCATTAAAGCGAAGACATTATTATACCGCAAAGATAATCACACGTATCATAATCATTTATACGACCCCATTCTTACCGCATCAATCGAAAAAAATTTCCCACCAAAAATCATTACCCTCTTACAGACGTGACTCTCTTTCTCTTATGCTCAAATAAGCACTTACTCGCACTACACGTACAAAGAAATCGCCGTAACAGATCACTTTTCACGGCGCTTTAAAACTAATCGCCGCGCGATTTTAATGTCAGCTCTTCTCTTTCTCTCTCTCTCCCCCCCCCCCCCCCCCCTCTCTCTCTCTCTCGCTCTCTCTCATACACATACACGTGCGCGCGAGCACCAACTTGAACACGGAAAATATAGATGCATCGGGCGCCCGATGCATCTCCGGCAGTACGCGCCCCCCTAACTAGGATTGATGCGCTGCGTGTATATCGCCCGAGGTAATGTGTACGAATACTCACAACGTGGGCGAGAATAAGTCACGAAGAGCGCGCCCGAGCGGCCGTTACATGCTCACGCTTAACGGGATGTAGCCGAAGAGGAGCCCTCCTCCTCCCCCCTAACTTTTTTACGCTAAAATTGAATTTAGCGGCGATGTGCACACCGCCGAGGTGCTGTTAATGCGCGCCTTTTGCATATTATGCGCGCGCGACGTCGGGCGGCATAGGCCTTTGATTGAGGCATTTCACGCTTAAGTTTTTAGCTGGCGAGTCGTAAACGAGAAGATTTCTAAGTGTTCGCGCGGTGCTTTTCCTACGACGTGCTTGAAGAGATATTTGAGGTCGGGTTGTTAAATTACGTTTTGACGGAGCTGATTGCTGGATTACTTTGGAGACATTTTTGTTTTGTCGTTTTAGTTTTATAAAAATGAATTATGATTGCATTTCGATGGATTTTTAAATGAGATTTATATTTTTATTGCAAAGTTTTTGATGTTTCTTTTAATAATTTAATATATCTAAAATCATTGGTTACAGTGAAAACAATCACTATAAAAAAACGAATCATTTCAATGCCAGTCACAAAAATAAACATACTAATTAAATTTCCAATGCCCCTTTCGCCAAATCACTATTAATCCTTCTATCATTCGCCTGTACAAATATAATTATCCGTTGCCGTCGCTGTCATGCGTCGTAACTCACGCCCTTCCATATAAAAAAGCCCCGTCTCCCCTCACTTTTCCTATTGCGCAAAACTTGTCTAATTTTCATTAATCCAATCAGCAATTCATCAGGGCGCACGCGTGACCCTAGCGCTCGCGCCAAGTGAACCGTTAGAACACAAGCTCCCCCGTCATTATAGCAAATGGGCTCGTAATGGGGGAAACCCCCCTTTACGCATTTACGTGCGTTTTTCTTCTTCATAGACGGAACCGACGTCGCCTCACGATTTTCAAAGTTTTAAAGGGGAAACGGGCGCGTTGCTTTTTTTGGCTGAGAATATGGATGGGAAAATGACTTACGGATAGTGTCTACAAGTAGAAGTTTTTCATTTTTCATTTTATGAGGTAAGTGAAGTCATAAATGGATAACTGTAGAGGCATCGTTTCAGCTCTTGATGTTTATGCACGTAAAATCTATTCCTTAACTGCTATTCTTAAGATATCAAATTATTTTTTGTCAAGATTCGTCTTTTTACTACTTTTATAAAAAATTTAAGTTGAAAGCAAAACAATTATCTCGGAATAATATTTTATTATTACAATTTAATATGCAAACATTCGAAAAAGTAATTTTATTTGATTTCTGAACTATAAATACGTGAAATTTATATTTAATTATTTTTTCCACACTGGACTATTTTTCTCAATGTAATGATTCTAGGAGTAGCTCCGATCTAAATTGCTAACTACATTTACCACCTTGTTTCGTATCTCCTCACGAGGACATTGGTTTTATCCGCAATACTTATCCCAATTATAAAGCAAGGACTAGTAGTCATCCTTGGTAATACGTTTTTTTGATAAAACACGGTAAAAAATCGTCTGTTACTGTTACTGCAACTGCCTTCTCTTCTTTTCTCTACGTATGCACAGTACAATTTAACCTGTTACCTTACCTAGTTTTGAACGAGGCATACTCAAATATTCAAGCATGAATAATTTTGCTCTAACCATTACCTAAGTTGGATTTTTATTCGCTGTTACAGTGTTATTTACCTCTTTTATATAAAACATTCTTTGTTGCTAAGAATAATTTAACGTAAGTATTAGGTAAGTATTAAGCAATAAGAAAAATTATAAGAAATAAAATGTGCTCAATATTAAATTTAATCGGAAAAATTTTAAATGAAAGATCTTATAGCAAGCGCTGATAAGGAAAGTTTAGAAAACAAACAGACGGTAAAAATGTATAAAAAAAGTTGCCATCAAGCTAGTCAAAAGTTAAAAGAGCCAGAAGATTGCGAGCAGGGGTAAAAGGTGTTGACTTGCTGTTGACCAAACAGCGATGTTTTTCTTGAACTGCTCTTCGTTGTCTCGTACGGTCGCCACTCGTTTGCT